>JAIPRK010001071.1:59644-98932 GCA_025469195.1 Chaitophorus viminalis
AACCGCAACAACTTGAAATTTTCACCAAATCTTTATATTGGTGTTCTCTATACGTGGTTAAGTTTTCAAAGTATTTTGACATATTTTGACTTATTTATAGATAATTTAAATTTTCGATTTTTGTAAAAAATTTTTTTTTAAACATCTATAAAATTTATTTGGCTGCCCGAAAACTCTTGAAAATTTAATAAAAGGTTTATTATAAGTTATACTTATCGTAACTAAAAATTATCGGAGATCGTTGTACTCAAATTTTTTTTATAAGCCCATAAATTTCAAATTTGTATAAAATATGTTAAAATTGCGATTATTTGCGAGTTATTTTGTAATTGAAAATTCATAAAAATGTTCTGTTTATACAAAGGTTCAAAATTTTAACACTAGGTTGTCCATAAGCTACTCTTCAAAAAACTATAAAACAATTTCTACTGGAATTAAAAAAAAAAAAAAATATGACTGCTTGAAATTTAAATTTTTACGAAATTGCATTATATTTCAACTATAAAATACTATATTATTATACATCCATTTTAGACCAACATATCATCTCCGTTCAGAATCGTTATTCGTATACAATGATACCTATCATTGCATTCAAATTTAACAAATCCATTGCAATGACCTATCCTATGAACGAAGTGCACTCCACCCCCAACTGTACAGCAAAGCGAGGCCCATCCGGTTCTTTTTATATCCAATTTTTACTACTTTTTCCTGGAATCTTACTATTTAAATTTGTTGTATGAAATCATAACTATGTTTTTCTGTTTAGTATGTGGTTTTATGATATATTTACGTGGTACTTGAACTATAACAAATCAAATTTAAATAGCCTCTCATTATGATCATCTTAACTGAGGAAAAAATGACAATGCATTATGTATGTTAACATAAACTCATGTTAACGATTACACGTGAGAAAGGAGGTCTATAGTGTAGGAACACTAGGAACCCTCAGACTATAAAAAAAATTATGGATGAAACAATGTTTAAAATTTAAAAGTCAGAATTTACGCCACGTGTGTTTTTTAATCATAAATATTTAATTTTTTTTTTTGAGTACCTACTTAAAAAAGATAGATTTAAAAAGTGAAGAAAGCCATATTCGGAGAATTTCATAATTAATTCAAATATTTTTTCTCTTTTCATACCTTTTATTGTTAAGGTTTATTAGGTAAATTTACAAATAAACCACGTACTTACAACTTTATCTAAACTTTCTGAAATAATCTTTATTCAATATTTATTTAAATTTTATTTATTAAAACTTACATTCTATGTAAAATATTTACAATAATTAATGAACATGCATAAAGACAATAATTACATTGACGCAGACACACATGATAGAAGCTGCCACCTAATAGCGACATTTTATAAAATTAACTAAATTAAATTTAGTTCTATTGGCTGGTTTTTTTCGAAATTTTTTTTAACATCTATTTATTTAGTTAAGATTAAATATTTAGTTTTAATTTTTACTGGTAGAAACAAGTATTCGATTTTCTTCGAAGTTACACGAATATCTACAGTAGATTAGTAGGTATTTGTATTTTATTTATTTGCACAGGTAAAAAATTAACATTTTCATTATTGTAATATTTTTCTAATTATAAATTATTTATTACATGATTTCTTTATTGTTTTAGTAAAAATGGCAGATTCAGATAACCCAATATGTCATAAGCAAATTGATCCACATTTCGGAACAAAAGCCATTCACGTGGGTCAAAATCCCGATCAATGGTCATACAGAGATGTCGTTCCTCCAATTTCATTGACTACTACTTACAAACAATTTGGTCCAAACGAACACGCTGTAAATATTTTAAATAACTGTTAAATTTATACCACGCGTTCAAATCTTTAGGCTTTATGTGGCTTTTTCGAAGTAATTGATTCTTAAAATAATCATTCTTTTAACTTAATTTTCGTGATTTTTTTTTTCAGCCATTCTGGCAACATGAAATCATTTTGTGATATTTATTTTTCTCCATACAGGGATTCGACTACAGTAGATGCAGCAATCCTACGCGAATGGTTTTACAACAATGTATAGCTTCACTTGACGGCGGCAAACACAGTTTAACTTTTGCTTCCGGTCTAGCCGCTACTACAGCTGTTGTCCAGTTGTTGAAATCTGGCGATCACATTTTGTGCGGTGACGATATGTATGGTGGTACAAATCGTTATTTTTCGAAAATTGTGAAAAAATTCGGAGTGAAATTAACAATGACCGACATGACGAATGAGAAAAACATCGCAAAGTTGATTTTGCCCGAAACTAAAGTACCTATAATTATACAGTTTCTTATAATAATATATTTTCAGATAACGTTATTATAGGTATTTCAATTATTAATATCTAGAAAATAATATTTGCATAACATCATCAGTTTATTAAGTTTATTTCAATTTTCAATCTTATTATATAGCTATCACAGTTCACTGTTAATCTTAAACAGCTTACACTGACCTTGAGGTTAAAAGGTTTTCACGTTTTTTATGATTTGCGTGTACATTTACAACTAGCGTGTACCAATCTATCATCTCGTGTACAAAAAAAATAATATATGCAAAACGAATTTCAATTTTTTAACGCTAACGTCGTTTGAACAAATTTGTACTTCCTTTCTCTGACTGTAAAGGTACAAATGTACAAAACCTTATAAAATCATAAAGTATATGAAATTATTCAATTATTATTATAAACTTTCTATGTGTTTATTCTTATGAACTTATAAGAGGTATAATCAAGTGGGAGGAGTAGAGGTAGCCGAAACGATTTTCCTACAATTTATTGGTATATCAAAATAATAAAGCTAATTAAATACTTATGCCGATTATCCTAGTATAAAATGTATTTAACCAGTTTACCTGTCTAAAAATACATAGATTATTTGACTTTTTTTAACTTGTTTAGTGGTGAGATGTCAGTTATGACTTTTGAGTTAGGTATTTATTAAAGTCCGAGAAAAACGAAAATTCTATTTTAATGGAAACTAAATAGGTACTGTTTACTAATTATAAAAAAATCTTTACCTTGACCTAATAATTAATATAAAGCGTGAATAAACGAATTATGTAGGTATGTATATACTTATATTTTGACCAGGATGAGAGAAAATTATGTCATCTTAATGACTTAATACCTACACCAAATCCCCGACATGAAACAATCATTCATAAAATACAACTATCGTTGTATTCATGCAAATTTAATCTATACTGAAAATTAAAAATATTGCATATTGCATTTTTTGAATAAGTTACAGAAAAATAAAAAATAATTACAACAGGAAATGTGGAATAAAATCGCCATCAAAACGATCATGGCCGTGTTTTGATTAATTTAACCTAGCTCAGAATGAATGTTTGAATTCGATAATTATCTGATTTAAATATAACAATTATTTATCAATCAATAATTTACTATACTATATCAAAACGAGTTAGATGAAACATTTGCCTTCATAATATATTATATTTATATGTAATATATTTCGTGATAAGACAATTAGTCAGTTGTTTTTTTTTAAAAAAATGACTGAAAAACACGCTGTTGTGTAAAAAATTAATGTCTAGAGATTTATACTTCCGAAATAAACATTGGACTTTAATTTTTTTTGAAATTTTACTATTATCAGTATATATAGTAAAAGTATGTATTTTAATCATTCGCCTGCTTATTTTGTTGGCAATAACAGTACAGTTTAATACTTGATTGTACTTGATAATGTTAAACAAATGTACCTATAATAAGTACAATAAAATGTATTAACATAATTATAATAAAGTTAAACAAATAAAGTCACTACTTTATATTAATTAATGAGATAGGTGTTTTCCGTCTGACCTTTAACTTTTAAAACATCTTTTAAAATCATCTACATACTTGTACTATTTTATATAAGATTGTTTTCACTCGATCATCAATAGAATGTTTTATATCATTTAGTGAATTTTAAAATACTGAACTAATGAGATACATCTTTTAACGATTTAATGAATGAATTTAAACTGTATAGTTAATATACATAGTATCTAATAAATTATTGCATATATGGCACAGAGCTACAGATATAGATATTACACGTATAGTTATAATATATTAATGTTATATTAATATACTTAATATACTTATAATAAGTTTAATTACTTTACGACATTTACTGATATTTTTGTTTAAGTTGTTGTACATATTTGAGGATTTACATTTCTTTTAAAGTGTCTAATTACTGATAATTATATAAGTATATTTAAATAATTGTTATAGTTAGTATGGATGGAAAGCCCTACAAATCCATGCATGAGAGTCGTAGACTTGGAAGCAATTGCAACGCTAGTGCATAATATACGAAAAGACATCATAGTAGTGGTCGACAATACTTTCCAGACTCCTTATTTTCAAGTAAATAATTAGTTATTATTCATTACAATCATGATGTAACATTTAAATTTAGGTTACCTAACTATCCGTTAATAATTTAACTTGATAATTTATATTTTACACAAACATTCCATACAAAAGAATAACACATGATACATGAAAGGAATTCTTAGCTCGTTTGCAATTATTAAATTGAAATAAAAATGATATTTTTATATTGAGAGCACTCCAACATTTTACTTCTATTTTCAAAAATGTTGTAATATGGTCATTTAATCTTTGTGTTGGGGTATTAAGTAATATTTGGAAGGGGTTGTAGACTTGTAAGTTAATGAAATGAATGACTTATTCTTAATATATATTTTACCATTATTAATATATTTTTTCATAACATTTGTAACATATAGTCAACGTGGTGCCGACTGTAATATTGTATATGTTATTATTGAGCATTTTCACTAATCCCGACTTAGTAATACCCATATCCTTCCCGTCTTATCCGAGTCTAAGCATTTGTATGTGAATTGTGTACACGTAGTCTGTGATCATATTATATTGGTGTCATTATTGGTTCCATGGTTTTGTTTTCACCAGGGTTAAGATATATCTGATTATAATCTTAAACCGTGGTGGTTTTCACACTTCAGTAATAATATTATCTAACATGCTTGTATTTATTTATTTTTCGTATTGTTTGTATATATATAGAGACCTCTTGAATTGGGCGCAAATATCGTACTTTACTCGCTGAGTAAGTACATGAACGGCCATTCAGATGTCATAATGGGTGCTCTTGTCTTAAACGATACAGAATTATACGACAGTCTTGCCTTCATTCAGAACTGTAAGTACATCTCGTTCGTGTGATAATTATACTAACCGTAATTAATTATCAATATCATATTATGGCATACCTGTATTGTTGATTTATTGTGCGTAGGCACTCCTGCAGACGTTTTGTCGTATAAATTTACCATAATTGCTCTAGTGTTTGGTCGTTTGGTGTGTATATGCCTGTACACATTTAGAGTGTTCAGAATTTCCCCCGCGCGTAAACTGTTGTTTCATTTAGATTTTCCCGTCGTTTCCAGCTTGCGGTATCATGTCGTCACCGTTCGATTGTTACATGGTCAACCGCGGCCTGAAGACGTTACACGTGCGCATGAAGGAGCACATGAACAGTGGACTGACCGTGGCTCGGTTCCTGGAACGGCATCCGCTTGTCGAGAAGGTACTGCATCCCGGTTTGCCATCACATCCCCAGCACACGGTGGCATTGCGTCAGGCCAGCGGTTTCAGCGGCATGTTGTCATTTTACATCAAAGGCGGTTTGCCAGAAGCCACTGCGTTTCTAAAGGCCGTGAAAGTGTTCTGCTTGGCCGAGAGTCTCGGTGGATTCGAGAGTCTGGCTGATCACCCGTAAGTGTTATACTAATTACATAACCATAACATCGTATTATATTGTAATTGTGACATATATTTTGTAATACGTTTACTTATATCATCCAATACTCGAGTCCTAGTGGCGGCGTGTAGAAAAAAAATCGTAAAAAAAATTCTTGGGTATAATAGTGCGTAGACTATATCTACGGGGCCGTATGATTTATACGTTTCTAATCCGTGACCGGAAATGTGTTTTCCACTGTTAAATAGTCATTTGATATCAAATTTAAATGTTTTTAATTTCGTAATGGAGCTTCTCTGATCCCTGGGAGCCATCGAGGTGCAGGTTATCAATATCGAATTTATCGAATTTATCACTGACTTGGAAGACCTTTTACAGTATAAAATGTATTCTGAGAAAAAATGTTCTATACAAAGCTAATGGTGCCTACATTGGTACATTATATAGTATATATATAGTACTATATATAGTATAGTAATTATTATTAATTTAAATGTAGAAATTTCATACCCACAGTAATGTTTTGCTTAATTATTCACAAGCAATTTATCTATAACTTTTAATATGGCTCATCCGAGTTATCCTTCAATCTAGTTACTATAATAATATGGTGTTCGGGCAAAATCCTGCAACCAAAATCTCGTCCAGGCAAAATCTCTCTTGGACTAAATCCCGCTCGAACTTGATCCCGTCTGGACAAAATCGAGTGAACGTGTATTCCTAAGATACACGTTTGAAATTCATCTATAAACTGGTGCGTTTCAAAAGTTCTTTTGATCGTATGAACTATGAACATATTTTTTTTCAAATTTGTATCAATATTTTATTTATATTGTATTATATTATATTTAACTAGTAACTATTAATTGTTTACATTATTTAAATAATGTGTAATAACAAATCTATCTGAAATATTAAATGTATCATTCCATCAAACACTTACAAAATAGTTTCATATATTTATATGTCGTTTAAACACGCAATTTGTTCTGAATTCTAAGAGACACTAACTCTAAACTATTAACGTGGGGTTACTCATAATTTAAAATTTAATATTTAAAATTATAGAAAATAATAAAATGACTTAATGAAAAAACATACTAAATGACAATGACCATAATAATATATAGAGCCGTAATACAATATAAATAAGTAAAAATAAAATCGGGTATAGTAAAAATAAAATAAATGTTTACGTTTAACATAACTTTTTAAACATGCCCGTCTTGTATACTTTCAAATTTCATAATTTATACGTTTTGAATTATTTTCTGGAGTGTTTCAAATCACACAGACACAATCAATATTTGTTAACAGTTTTATTCTAGAATTACTTATGTGCTGACTTGAATCGAGTAGTATAAGTATTTTTATTTATTTACTGTCGTTACAATGTCGATTTTATAGATCATCTTTTTATTAAATAAATCGAGGTTTCATTGATTTCAATAGTTTGGAAAAAACCTGATTATTATATGGTATTATATATATATATAGAAATGCTCATTGGACATTCTGAACGAATAATTTTTTTTCCAAATTTAAATAAAAATATTAATGAAAATAAATACAAATTTTAAATGGCTTTCAAATAATTTCATCCGCAGTGGCAAATATGACGTTGGCCGACATAACGTTGCTGGATGTCTTTTAAAAACTACATTTTCTCACCACTATAATAACATAATTATTTTCAATCAATACTGTGTACGTATAGATATCCGATTTCCTATTTCTAACATCAAAACCCTAGTCTGCGTAACGTAGTACATTTATTTTTTTGCAATCGTCTACAGTTGGTTTTATGTTTTACAGAGCAACTATGACTCATGCGTCGGTACCAGCAGATGAACGAGCCGCCTTGAACATATCTGACAATTTAATCCGTTTGTCTGTAGGATTGGAAAACGTTGAGGATCTAATTGCCGATGTCGACCAAGCTCTAAAAGCTTCAGTTAAGAAATAAATTCATGTTTTAGATTATATTATATTATTTTGTATTGTTGTATCAAATTAATGTCTCAATAACGGAGTATTATGATATACTGCAGGTCTTATATAAATAGAAATAAAATCGTACAAACGAAAATTGTATTGAATTGTACATAATATATTATTGTGCTACATTTTCGGCTCCGCAAGATTGAAACGCTTGTTCTAAATCATCAACCAAGTCCTGGGCATATTCCAAACCAATGGACAGTCTGATGAGGTTGTCATGAATACCCGCGAGCTTCCTTTCTTCGTCCGTCAGTGAACCATGCGTCATTTTACAGCTGGAAAACATAAATTGACATAATGAAACTATTTCAGACTTCTACTTTATGAACTTATACTGCTATATCTGCTATATTATAAATTATAATCTGTATATATAAAACAGTAAGCTGATTGACTGATCTATCACCGCACAGCTCAAACCATTAAACGGATTGGACTGAAATTTGGCATACATATAGCTATTATGGCGTAGGCATCTGCTTAAAAAGGATTTTTCGAAATTTTGATTTTAAAGGGTTGAAATCAGCAAAAATATCTCTCTATATATAAATGAATCCCTATTTCCTTTAATCACGGTATTCCTTGTGTACGGCTTTAAAAAATATAAGATGGTATTTCATTAAAAACTATGACCTGACCAATACTGCCCCGTGTGAAATTAAGTATACATTAGCATAGATTAAATATACAATATACAATATATATTTAATCTATGACATTAGCTACAGCCGAAATCACTTGGTCGATTCATTTGAAACTTTAATATAATAAATGTTTTAGTAAATTGAATATACATTGACCATGTATTAGTTCACTATGAAACAATATTCGAAAATATTATTTTTAATGGTTGAAACCCAATCATTTCAAAATTGATGCAAATTGTTATTACTTTACCACTACTAAGACTTACTAAAGAAATGCAATAGGTCTAAATAGGCTTAATGGTCTAGCTTTATTATTAATGATCTAGCTTATATTCACAAGGATATCAAAATGATCCTGCTTAATAACTAATTAATATATATAAAATATTTTTTAAACAATCTTACTTAAATTTTATTTAAATAGATTAAAAATAATATTTAATCTTGCCAGATAACAACACTACATACATTTATTATACTTAAAGCCGACCAAATACGGTATCAAAATGGGCAGCAAATTTGAAATGAATCAAATTAATTTAATTATTATATTATCTAGTATACAGAAATGTATGTTTATTATTCAGCAAATACAAAAAAATATAATAATAATAATAATAATAATAATAATAATATAGTTTATTACAAAATATGACAATTATGTACCGAACATAGCTATAGCACTTATTGGCGATCATATTATTTTAATAATAACTGTATTGGTTGCATTAGACAAACGGAGCTTTTCCTGATTAAAAATAATTACAAGCTATTTGAACCTTAAGATCTTCTATGAACCAAGAAGAATTATGTGATCTTGCTATAAATTCTACTGAAAAATAAGTAATGAAAAATCTTAAGTTCAAAAATGATTATATTTGCACAAGAAAGGCTCGCATTTTGTAGATTTATTTTTTCAATGTAAAATAATGTAATACCAACTTATTGTAAATGTATGATAATTGAAAGTGATTATTATACTGTGTAAAGTATAATGTGGCCATGTGGGTTACATAAACATAACTTGTTCTGTTTACATAATATTTTTTTCTAAACTAATACAATTAAATCTGTGTACTTTCTATGTACATAATAACATTTTTTCGAAAGACTCACGGTAAAGCAGCCAAACTTTCGTAGCATCCGAGACTGCACGTTATACTAAACAGCTTCAATGATTCCAATAAGCATGTGCTCTCTTTTATGCCACCATTAATATAAAACGACACCATCCCGTTGTAGCCAGTGAATTGTTTTTGGATGATTTTACGTTGCGGATGATTCGGCAGTCCCATGAAGTACACTTTGAGTACTTTGGGATGTGATTCCAAATACTTGGCCACAACCATTGCGCTAGACATATGTTTTTCCATGCGAATTTGTAATGTTTTTAATCCACGGTACACCAAGTAACAATCGAATGACGACGGTACATTACCACACGCTGAAAATATAATTAATTAGCAAGTTATTTATCAAAAACCTACCATTATAATTTTATGGTTATTGGTAATTGTATTTATTTATTTGGAATTATTGCTATAACAGTCTTGGAGAACGTCAAACATATTTTGTTCATTTTATAAATTATATATTAAAAATATTATAAAATCATCCGCTTCTCTGTAAAACTTGGATTATAATAAATTTAATGTTCTTCATTTTGCAGATAGTTTCGATAGGTACACTTAAAAAATACGTCATTTATAAAATCAACAACAATAATAAAATGTTGTCACAAACAGGGATCCCACAATGGGGGGAAGAGGTGATTGTACAATGTACCTGGAGTATTTTAAGGACCCCTGGGTCCGTTGATGTTAATTTGCTAATTTGAAATTATAATAGGAATACTTATTTTATATTAAATAATATTATAAAATAACATTTTGTGAATCATAAATTATGATGTATATAAATATGATATATACGTTGGCTTCAACAATAAATATCGACGATGTCATAACTAAGTTTGTTGAGTTTAAAGCCTGTAACATAAATTTTAACTTAAAAATAAATTAAAAAATGCTTCTTATTTTCATTTTTTTTTTTTTTTATCTAGATAATATTGTAGTGAAAAAATTAAAAAAAAAATTATTCTAGTATCAAAATACTGATGAATCTTGATACTTAATCATTTATGGTGAATTGTATTAGGTATTGGAAGTTTTTTTTGTAAAGGGCCTGGACAAACATTTAGTATAAGGGCCTAGAATTTGATGCCGGGACCCTGGTCAGACACTAAGTCAGAATGCATTTTAATTACATTGTTTTGTTGTTCACGCTACATTTTATGTGCAAAACACCACATAACATATTACATTGTAACTTACAACACAGGTATTTTTATTACACAGCCTTTAATCCCGTCATAGATAAAACACAGGTATCCGTGTATAATTCATTCAATGTGTAATCGCGACCCTCTAACTCAGAGGTTCCCAACCAGGGTGCCGCGAAATTATTTTAAACATATTTTTATAAGAAAAAACAATTTCATGAAAAATCTGTGAATAATAAAACAGGCTATAATATAACTGATTAATAAAACCGAAGTGATCTATAGACTATATAGTATAGAGTATAGAGCCTAGGGTGCCTCCGGATTTTAGAAAATGACTAAGGGTGCCATGAGTCAAAAAAGGTTGGGAACCTCTGCTCTAACTGTTAGACAAATAAATATAATTACATTCAACGTTCACTTACTGTATTGGAGGAAGTACAGTTTATCATATAAGTCCTTGTTGTTTGTAACCAATGCACCCATTAGAACATCTGAATGTCCATTCATATATTTACTTACAGAGTACATTATGACGTCTACACCAAGACTTAAAGGCCTCTGTATGATATAAAAACAGAAAAAAAAATGAAAAAATATTAAATTGCACTTTTTTGTAATTGAAAATTATAACATATAAACGTTTGCAAGTATATGTTGTATAATTAAAAGCCTTTATACATAAACATTAATATGTGCGAAACAGTGAAAATTAGTATAAAAATATTGATGAATAATAAGAGAGTCCGTAGATAAGTCCAAGAGAAAAAGACACAAATTATAGAATTCCGAATAATATATTTAAATTTCAACAACCGCTATTACAGTGTTGTTATGAATATTATGTAATTGGAATTATTTTTACCTGAAAATAGGGAGTCACGAACGAGTTATCAACTGCCACTATGATATCGGCTCGCGTATTATGAACAGCTTCGGATATTTCTTGTACGTCCAACACTCGCGTCAAAGGATTTGATAAACTCTCGAACCACACGAGCTGAAACAAAATCCTATGTATTAATTCAGTATATAGATACACAGTTTTATAGATTAAACAAATGGATGTAGTATTTTTTTTTCTTCATTGAAACGACCGGTAGGTTTTCGTTAATGACTTGCACTTGAGAGGAGTAGAGACGTAGAGTGCTCTGTAACACTTGTACCCTCTTCTCTAAGAAGATTATTTTTACGGATGTAAATAGATAACAAGTATATTATAAATATATATAACCGATAAATGCGAAAATCAAATCAAGTCTTTAATAGTTTAACGAGAGTTTAAATGATTTGATGCAGGTATAGACAGGGACGGTAGGAACCGGATCGACAAGCGACCGATTGTAGAACTGCGAGAACCTTGTGGAAGTTATAAACCAGAGCCATTATTTCCAAAGTTTAAAACGATAAGTCGGCGGTAGGTAACATGATTTTTAAAGTTCAATTTTAATGGTTCTAGCCATCAGTTTTTATTGATTAAAATACGATTAGAGAAATAAATTACGTTACCCGTTGCATAACAGTGTGACTTTGAGTTTTAACTGTGTGACGTTTTCACCGCATTATTGTACTTAATATTTATGTTTTGACTATAACCAAAATATTATATAATTAACAACCGCACATTTTACAGTCCATCATAAAAATGCATATACCCGCTTACGCTATACGAGACGAAATTATAATAGAGAAGTACTTTATTATATGTTTATATAAATTATTTGTATGTTCCTAACTGCATATAATGGTGACAAGCGGGCATATTGGATTTATTTTATAATATATTGTAAAATCAACAACAGTATAGGTATATACTATTATTATTATTAATGTTTTTATAATAACATGATGCGTTTTATCCCTGGTACATAGGTACTGAGAGTTCCACGGCAAAACAATCGAACAAAATTAGTAGTGGACCTGCTAGTGCAGGGGTGAATCTGAAACATGGTTAAGGAGAGAGACAGGAGATTAAGAATATTTATGAGTGATATATAGAGTACAATGTAGACTTGGCCGTAACTTAAAAATATCAATTAAATCTAAAAATTAAAAAAGGCCAAGGGGGGGGGGGGTGCCACGTTGTTCCCTCCCCGTAAATCCGCCCCTGAGCTAGTGCATATATAATTTATTATTTACCTTCGTATTGGGTTTGATATTTTTGATAACATTCTCTTTGTCGGCAAAATCAATGAAGTCAATCAAGATACCCGCTTGTCGTGCCACGCCATTCAATAATCTGTAAGTACCACCATACACATCTTTGCTGCACAACAGATGATCTCCGGGCACCAGTAGATTTATCATGGACGTGGTCGCCGCCATCCCCGTGCTGTACGTCAGCGCGTATTCGGCTTGGTCTAGTGACATTATACATTTCTCCAAAACTGAACGGATCGGATTGCCGCATCTTGTATACTCGAACCCCTGCACCATCACACACGTATAGTGAGTGTGTATTATTCACGAGTAAATTATCAAATTAAGTATACGGGACTCATGTTAATATCAACGACGTTCGATATTGTAATCTTATGTGTAAATGTGAGGGAGGGGGGCTAAGCCCCCTAGAAATGGTTTACGTTTCGTATAATAATGTTGTAGTTACATTTTTCGTATTTCGGAAATACGAATTAGCTCCCCAAAAATTGATATGGTTTTCCGCCTATGATTGTATTGTTATAAAATTATAATTTAACATTCATCGTTGACAATCATGTTAACATATGAAAATGTTATAATAAAATATTACAATTTAGGATTAGTACTTAGTAGGTTAAAATATTCAGTACCTACGCAGAATATTCTTCGCCGTAATATTATACTTAACAACTAACACTTTTATACACAGTAGTCTTGACGTGAATTGACGAAAAATCAAGAAAGTTTCGTTATTTTACATGATTTTATCGAAATAGTTCATTTTGATAGTAATACCTAAGTATTATGGAACTATAATAGCTATAGCTGAGTTCTAAAATAAAAATAATAAAAAGTAATATAGAATGTGGATCGTATATTATGAAGAATTTATAAAATAAAAACAGTAAACAATTAACAAATCAGTCACAAAAATACTTTAACAAAAAAAAAGGTTATTATTGTGCCATCCACAAGTAGATATAAAATTCGGCAAGTATATTTTGAGCCGTTCTCGATCATACACAAAAATATTGTGATTTTTACAGCACAATATTTTATTAAAATCGTAAATTTATAATAATAAATTGTTGGACTAAGAATTTAAATTTAATCTTTTTTATACATATTTGAAATAAGTCCTGTATTTAAATGAAAACTTTTTGTTTTTTATTTTCTTGTTTATTTTATTTAGACAACAAATAATTATTTTTCGAATGTTTATGTGTATTTAGATAAAATATTAAAATGTTTCTTTTTACTGATGCTATAGTAATGAAGCGAACGTTTGTTAGAATCTTTTGCAAATATTTCTATTTTCATTCTTATAGTTCACTGATAAATAAATAAATTAAACTATTTAAATTGTTAAGCCATAATAAACATGTATTACATACTCTGCAATTTTAATAGTACAATAATATACACAACAATAATGATTCTTATTGATGTGACATTTTAATTTTTATGATAATTAGTAATAATAATTTAAAACTTTGATAAGACGCCTCAATTAAACGTTCTTCCTCTATGCAATCTATGTAATAAATATAATAAATAGGAATCTAACAATCATTAATCAATAATCTTGCGGTTTTAAAATACTATCGAATTATATTGTACAAAATAATTTAATTTTTAATATATTTTTGTTTAGTTACGTAAGTAGGTAACTTTATATGCATAGGATTAATTATAATGAGGTAAAAATCATCTAAACCTACCGAGGTTTAGCGATATAAAATTATTACAAAGATATTTGATATTAAAGAGATTCTCGAATCACCAAAAATGGAATGGGCAGGTACTCAAGATTTTTCAAAGGAAAAATAATGCAATTTTTTAACAGCTAGGTATCTGAATAAATCGCAGGTTGTATCGAGGAAAACTAAAATAAATTAGGTTCCCCAAGTTATAAACCCATAAATATTATTTGAAATTATTGTTTAAAAAATACAGTTAAAACATAAATGTATTACCTATTAAACAATGGTCAAAAATCATATTGTAAACCCTATATTTCCTGTGTATGTGGACAAAAATATAAATAATAAATTGACGGACAAAGTCCGCATGTCATAATAGGACACAGGAATCGTGGACGGTGTTTTTATGTTTTTAAATTTCCCACATTTTATGAACCCCGTTACTCGACCTCGCAAACAACCCCGTTATCCGACGTGCATTCAAATATTCGCCTGCGCACTACGAAACGCATTTACTTTAATAACTCCTGGTGACTCCGAGTTGAAAATCGTGCTCAACGATATGGGCGGCACGACGTCGTTATAAGTCCATTCGCTGGAGTGGTGCCCGGAGTGTATGAGTTTCGTGCCGAAACTCAAGTCTTTACCGGTCGCGGTGTCGTCGTGGTCGCACATTTTCAAAGTCTAGAAAAAAAAAAAAAAATACAAATAAAACAATCTTATGCGGTTAAAACTTTACGGCGGTGACTTATGGACGAACAGTCATAGAGTACTATGTACTTACCTATATAGTCGTGTCGCTTGCAACGAACGGAATGCAATGGGTACAAAATAAGAGATGCGCACACACACGCGCGCGGGCGCACTATTATGATAATAATATATTATGCACGCTCGTCAACCGTCCTATTTCGATCCAATTATTCGGGGACTCGACGACAACAAATTAATTTTTACACAATTACATACCGATCCGATAGCTGCCTCGACTACACCGGCGTGTCGGGATTTTTGAACGTTAACACTTGGCCGCACAATATCGTAGTAGTAGTGATCAAATGTTAATGCAGTATGCACATACTTTATATCTAGGCATATGACTACGTCGTACGTTTTAATACAACATTAATTATAAATATTATTATGGCATTGTAATCGCAGAACAGCTATAAATATAATTTTGATGTATTTATAATACATATTACATTATTAATTGCTATTTATTTTAGAAGCCCTGCAATAATAATGTTGTATTAGATTATAACCGGTCTATTTTTAATTTTCGTCCGTTGAAACCGTACTCTGGCACTTACGGACGCAAAAAAGAAAATATATTAGCTAAATATTGGTCAAACTCAAACCCTTCATGATGCCATTACATACACCCATGGGGTGATTGATTTTTATTTATATGGAAAGAGAAAGATATATTTATAGAACATATGTCTGGATACTATGACAAGACAATTACAATTTAAAATTTGTCTGGTTTTTAAGAGAGGCCCATTATTAAATTATCCAATACATTTTTCTAAAATGTCATTAAATAAACAAAATTAAAAAAAAATAATCAAATAAATAGTAATAATTACACATGCTTAGGAAAGCACAATACCAGAAGTTGTTTTTTAATATCTTAAAAAGTTGAACAAACGTCTTTAACAAGAGTTTGGAATATCCTAAAATGCATGTAATTAAGGACTAAAATACAAAAAATTAAAAAACAACCACAGTGAAGATATAAAATTATCAATATTTACAGATTATTATAATATAGCTACACCAATTTACTCAATTAGTTGAAAATTTATGTAAATGTTGAAATAGGTATTGCAAATAATTGCAAAATAGGTTAGTTTAAGTGATCAACAGAACATCACAAAAATAATATATAATTGCATCTTTACACTTTTAGTTTTTACTTCTTATGTATTAAACAACTAGACACTCAACATGACGTGTGTATGGCAGTGACGTAGTTATGGGGGGATTAGTGGGATAGATCCCCCCAGAGCCTTTTTTTTAATGTTTAATGCATTCAGCATTGACATATAAAATATAATAAATTATAATTATGGAATAAAATCCACATGTCCTTATCATGGCTCTAATTATATCTTTCGCCTATCATATTATCATACATTCATAAATCAAATGCGAAACGCAATACTATAGATCAACCAAATTTTTTCTACAAATTTCTTTTTTAGACATAGAATATTTTTACGTGGGGGAACTTGCTTATATATTTGTTTACGTGCTATATTTCGTGTGGGGACTTACTAAACCCCTTTTATGCTTATCCAATTATTAAAATATCCCTCCCCCCCCAGAACCAAATCATAACTACGCCACTGGTGTATGGTTACAACAAAAATTACAACATACAGAGCTCATCATATACCAGTTCAACTTAGTCATCAACAATATGCAATGATGCTGTACTATTGTTACAATATTACGCATATATGAGGTAACAAACATTTTTAACAAATTGGAACTTTTCCAAAATGTGAAATTCATAGCCTTAATATGTCCATTTATAATTTAATTAAACATTTACACCACAAAAATATTTCATGATTTTTTTAAACATTGAACGCACCTAGTACATGTATTATGTAAGTTGTATAGTATACACGCATGGAACAACAATGCACAAAGCATAAAACAAGATTACTAAAATATCGTTTAATAAATTCCCTTACAAATTATTTTGGAATGATTAAATAAATAACATTGCTTAAGTATTTATATAATCTATAATAATCAACTACAATAAAGTAATGGTATAGTTAAAATATGAAGAAAAAACAATTAATCACAAATTACCATATTGGAACAATAATAATACATAGATAATTAAATTAGAAGAAAAAAATAATATACTTTAATAAGCAGGATTATTATATATTAATGTATTCAACCTAATGTTGTTTATATGACGAATCTATAAGTGACAACGACTTTAACATCTGTACATTATTATTATGATGAATTTATTATGTGGATTTTTATTTTTCATTCATTTTCAAGCCTTTCCAGTAAGAGCAGTGGTTCTGTCTGAAGTGGTACCTTGATCTTTCTCCAATTGACGACCAAGGTATTCCCTGAAAAATGATCAATTCAATTTTTGAATACAAAATTTAATATTTTTATTATTAAGTGTATTATTTGCTTTTGCCCAACTATGTATAGCAACATTTAGTATACATGAAACATACCAATTGTGCACCATGAGCTTTTGTACAGCTAAGAGTGCTTCATAACGCACACTTGCATCCTCATGAGATAATAATTGCATGACAAGTTGTTTTCCACCAAGTTGTTCAATTATACTGCAAAATAAGCATAAAATAAGAATGGAAGTTTTAATTTTAAAAATATAATACATACTGTTTTCCACGAGGATAATGTCTGACATATTCACCAACATCAAAACTAGCAACACTTAAGACAAGTGGATCTCTGCTTGTTTCTAACAAATGTACCAATATGCGTAAAAGTTCATAATTCCTTTCATTTAAACGAGATGCATTTTCTCGCCAGAACTGTGCTGATCTGTGCACAGGACTCCATTCCAAACGCCCTGACTTCACTTCAGTAGCATATTCATCAAAGGAGCTAATAGATAATAATACAAAATGAATATAAAATTGTTTTGATAAAATAAAATGTCATCCAACTATACCTAAGATCTTGAACAGACGCTTGTAGACGCTCATTTAAAAACTGAATGTCTTCTACAATATCTTCATCATCAAATTTCCTTTGTTCAAGAATACTTAGTTGTTTTAGAACTTTACTCTGGACCATTGCAATACAATGTTCTTTAGAAGTAGTACTGTCTTCTGGTTTCTCAATTAAATTCTAAAATTCAAATGATGATTCAAAAAAAATAATTAATGATATATCATTAATTTAAATTACCCTGAATACAGCAAGGATAATTCGTGTAACCTTTTCTTTAACAGAATCACTTAAAATGTCTGCCAAGATAGGAATAACATTAAATCTATAAATAAAAAAAAAAAAAATAAAATCAAGTTAGATAATACCTAAAATAAAATATCTGATTATGCAGTTTAACTTGTTCATTCGTTCAGCTAATCGTGGATTGAATGTCATAACCCAAACACAGAATATCAGTTGATATTGAATTTGGAAATTAACTCGTCCTGATAATATACTCAAGAGAGTAGATATTCCATCAACTGAAATGAAGGCTGTTCTATATTCATCACGGCGCAATAACATTTGCAAGCAGCGAGCAACTGACTGCATGTATTCATTGTTCTGAAATTTAAAAATTATAAATGTACTTAAAAAATTGGCCTAATGAATGATTTCTAAAAAAATAAATAAACTACTTTATTATTACTATAAATATAATAAATTATCATTGAACAAGTATGATAATATACATATTAAGTCAAATGTATTTATAGTTTGTGATATCAGATATTAATGTGACCAAGTATTATCAGTAGTTTGATATATGAACATAGAAAGCTTGTTAAAAACATTAATATTAAGTAAAAATAAATCACAAGTAAAACAATTTACTATAGTAGTGTTTTATTTTGCTTTTATCGAACTCAACTATAGTATAAGTTTCAATATAATAAGTGATCAAAATACTAGCCAATAACTGTTAATATAGGAAAACCAATATCTAATGTAAAATGAATAAAATATTGCCTTACAGCTGACAAAAGTTGCTCTTTAATCCAATTTAAGTAGAACTGAAGATCAGTTTGATTGATGAGATCGGTTGAATAACAAGCAAATTTTGCAATAATCCGAGCTGACATATTATTTATGAAACCATCTGCAGCATTCAACAAGTTCAAAAAATTTCCACAAACTGGTTCATTTTTTTTCAAAGCATATTCATGAAATATTTCTACACGTGATCTGTCTTCCTGTAAGATGTAATATAATAAAACCATATTCAATAATTACAATTTAATCATATCATATATTAATAATAATATGAAAACAAAATGAGTATATTTTAGTTTAGTGATCAATGAACAATTAAAAGAGGCTTGATAAATTAAGAGTACAGCCACTTACTGTCAATAAATCATCAATAAGTACAAGTACATATTGAATAGTTGATTCCTTTGAAATGTGTTCCAATAAACTAAAAAAGGCCTTAGCTGCCAGAGGACGATTGTTGTTTAAAAATTGGCCTTTTGCATCAGTTACATCGTAGGCACTAATAAAGTCAAATACATCTTGTGATATCATCTGAGACCTGTCAAGTAGTTATAAAATTACTTTACACATGAAAGACAATTTATCAAGGGTTCTAAACTTTACTGTAAATAAGAAGACCAATTTGGATTCAGATTTCTGATTTCAGCTGCCTGTTGCTGCAAAACACTAGTGGCAGCAAACATATCTAAAAATAAGAATTTATTGTGATTTACAACAGATATTAATACTAAATTATCCAGAGGTACACGCCCTTTTATTGGTCAAAATTTAACATTCACTTACCAATATTTTCCTCGGGGAATGCAGGTAAAATATCTTTCATGATTGCAGTTTTCGACATTTTGCTGTCTTATAAAACTCGGACAATATTCAAATAATTTGAAATTAGTAAAAACAGTTCACAAAGGTAAATCAAAGTTGGACTCGAAGAAAAATTTACGAACGTCTTTTATCTAAAACTCATATTATCCACTAAGCACTGTTAATGGGAAACAGTGTGACCATAAAAAAAAAAAAAAATACCGTAATATGAAACTGCTGTTTTCACTTTACCGTGTGTTATACGGTATAAATAAACACTATAAAGCATAAGGTATAAACTAAAATATACTTTTATGATTTATTGAATATTCAATTCAAATTCAATACATTACAAAAAATACCAACAACAGGGAACAGATCAGCAGACTAAAGTTGAAAAATAAAATTTTTTTTCAATTTTAGAACTAGTATCAAAATATGAAATAGCCAATAGGTTTATGAATCCGAAAAAAATGTACGTCCAAACCAAGTTAACTGTAATAATTCAATTAAAATGTAATTTAGGCGAGTAACGTGTGGAACACACAATAATTATTATTGGATTTAAACTTAACTACTTAAGTCTACAATTTACTAGTCAATACTAGGTTAATTAAAGTCAAATTGGGAATGCAATTTACAAGAACATAAATGTATAACATACTCGAAATCTGGCTTGACAAATTCATATCATGATTTCTAGATTAAAAATTTTAAGTACTTAGAATGTTTAATATCTTAAGTAAAACTAAAATAATTGAAGTTATTTATATAAATTTCTTAAATTGAATATATTTTTTAAACATTTATAAATTATTGTACTCATTGAAATTTACTTTAAAGCTTATTTATGACTGGGAATAAGCAAATCTTAAATTAATTTGATACCAACATTTATTGTATGCATACATAAATTATTTCAAGCATGTCAAGTTCCAAGCCTTGGTTATGGTGTACACATCAATATCATAAATTCAATACCAAAAGTATGCAAATCTCTGGTAAGTTCTTATATACTAATAAGTTATGAGTTATTATTATTAAAAGTAAACTGTGTATAAGTACTATAAGTATATCAATAATATATAAATAATAATTATCAATTAATAACCAGTAGGCTAAACAAAAATTAAGATTAAATAATAGTCATGTTACAGATAGGAATAATGTGTCTTTAATCATCTAGTAGGAAGAAAGAAATAACTAAAATTGTTAAATCTTACTACTTAGATACAGGACACAACTTAAAGAAGTGCAAAGAATTAAGTCCCCTCAATTTTCTTTTAACATAATAATAAATTCTTAAGTTGGGTTTGATAAATTATCTACATTCAGAAATTAAATTCTAATTAAATTTCTGTTTGTTAATGAAGTTGGAATTTTTAATCAATTATATATATTGTTAATAATCATGAATAACAAAAAATACAAGAAATTCTTTTGATTTTAAGATATAAGTTTTTATCTCAGTGAAATGCTAGTTTTTTCTTTTTGCAGTCTGATATTAAGTTTAATACAATAATATAATGTAGTTTAGTGTACCTATTATCAATTGTCATAGTAATATTTTTGTTGTTTCTTAATAAAATCAGGATTTTTCATGATAAAGTAAATTTACTTTATCATGGATTTTATTAAACTTTAGGCTAATTTATGTACTTGTCAATAAATGTGATATATATCCCCTTACTACCCCCTAAACTTTTACCCAATGTGTACACACATATAGCCCAATGTTAGTAATTGTCAATTGAATATATACAATACCTAATGAACTATCATTGCATACTCAAATATTTTATAATGTATGTAAAGACACATCAATAAGAAATGATTGAGTAAATATAATTTATATAAATAACAATTTAAAACTAAAGGGAAATACTAAGAATAAGTAAATTTTTAATTATAATTGTCTAGATAAATCAAATTTTAGAAAGTAATTAAGTTTCAAAGACATTCAGAACAATAATAGTAATAATTTATAAATGTTAATACACCTGAAGGGACCTATAATATAATTGTATTTCATTTGTATAAAATCATCTTTAAATTCAGAAATAATTTTATATTGCGTACCCAGTGTAAATTAATAAAATAACTATCTTACATTGTCAACATTTTATTCACCAACAATTTGAACAATAATTTTTTAAGTAAAGCTATTATTCATTTAAATATTTAGCTTTTAAGGTACTTCAAGTATTTAAATCAAGGGCAACAATAAATTTTATTGTATAATATGCAGTTATTCTAAAATTATATATTATTATAAATAATATATAAAATGTAGGTAATTACTAAATAGTGTATTAATTATGGGATTCTAAATATGCTAAATGATAACCGTAATATCAAAAATAAAAGTAAATCAAAATAAATTATTCAAGCAAATTAATTCATATAAATCACAGAAAGAGTAAATTAAAAAAATAAAAATATACTAACCCTTCTGAGAATGTTATTTTCATATTATCATTCATATTCATTTCAAAGTACTTTTCTGAAAACAAATGAAAAAAATAGTTAAGTTAATGTAAAACAAAAATTGATATAGATTATTCATCATTAGTAAGAAGAAATATTCATGTATTTACTTATTGACTTACAAATATTTTTAAATTGAAAATGACTTGGATAATATTTATTCTTCAGGAACTGCCACTGAAAATTCACATGTGATGCTGAAATTAGTCAATAAAATAAGTGCAATTAATTACATTAATATTTCCAAAATACTATAAGTAAATAAAATGTTTTATACTATAAAAATTGTATGCATTAATAATAAATACCAATAAGTATATTATATATACCAAACAGAACATTAAAAAAACTTAAATGTAAGAGTGAGCTGATCAAAACATTCCTGATCACAGTTTAAAGCTTAATATTATAGGTAGAGGGAAAATAAAACATACATGCTGGTAAAATAAACAAATAAAAAAATATACATAATAGAGAAACTGAATAAATGCACATAAAAACATACATACTTACAAAACATTGGAGATGTTCTATTTGCTGAAGACATTCATCAACACAAATGTACAGCTATTCGACAATATTCTAGCCCGAATTTCAATTTTATAATTTAATAATAAGAAAAAATTATCATATTATTCCATTTTGACATCATAAGACATATTTAACTCAGTTTAATCTGAGTATTCCATACAGGCAGATGATTTTACACATATTTAGTATAAGTATAAGCTTCAACAATTTATTCTATGCAAACTGGGCAGTCTGCACCAATAAAAATAACAATAATGATATATATATATATATATATAAAATCATCATTCATTCAGTCAAACTAGAAATAATTAAATACAAGGAGGATTATGGCAATCTTGGTTTTTAATATACTTTGACCATAGACATTTTATTTTATAAAAAAAAGTAATTTGATTAATTATTAGTTAATATGACTTAGAAGTTAAAATATTATTTTTGTAAAATATAATTAGTATATTACAAATTACAACAAAAGACAATATTTTAACCTTAAGAAGTCCTACTTATTATTATTATTGTGTATTAAAGCTTATAACTACTATATAATGTTATATGTTATTAAACTGAAAAAGTAAACAAAATGTATAATTTTGTTCTAATTATATGTGAACTTAAGTCCAATATTTTAAAACCATCATTATATATACATTATGTATAGTTTTTATAAACATAATTATAATACACAAACTATTGAAAAAACAAATTCAAATACTTAATGCCACGGAAGTATAATAAACAAATCCTATTATGAGTTCAAACAGGTATATAACATATTCTCTACGATGATTTTGTATATAATATAGTATAACATTTTGGAAAACTAGTAATTTTGGTTAAATGGAAATAAATAATATATACATTTTTAAATATTCAGAAACCTAAGAACATACAGGTTCATTGACTGTTTCATAAACTGGAGCATAATATAGTACAATTAATAAGTATTTATGGTATAATTTTCAACTGTATTGTGGATATTGAAAGCCATAATACCATCCATTATTTTCATTACATAACAATAAAATCCAGTCTTAAGTTACATGCTAGACATACAGACACATAATAAATGATCTTTACATAAAAAGCAAGATCATTTTTGTTTCTTATACATATTGTAGTATCAGAATATTATGTTAAAATTATAAGGCAAAACACAATTCTTACATGTCTCGAATAAGATAGTATAATTTTCAATCAAAATATTTCATACAAATTATATTCATTCTGTTTGTAAGATCATTCGTACCACCAAAGGATAGTATATTTAATAATTGAAAATAATTTTAATAAGTATTATATAACTATGAATAATATCTGCATATTAACAATTGTGTTGAAACTATAAATAAATGTATATATTTATATATACATATAATAAGCATGTGAGTGAATTTCTTAATTTCGATTAACAAGTAAATTTGTCCAATAAAATAAGATTTTTTCAGCCATGCTACTTTCACACTGATGGCATGTTGTATTTGAATAAAAATGATTGTTATTCTAACAACATGCCTATCTGAACTAAATTTAAATTAAAAATATAAGCCAGTTTTATTTTATACATAATGAAATATGTACATAGTACAATAAGGAAAGATCAAAAAAGTTGTAAGAACTGGCAATATTTCAAGATATATTTTTCATTTAATTTAGTATTAAATTACCATTATCTCGTTTAGCGATTGCCTGATGAATTATAATCATTATTAGCACGTTTCCTATTGTTATAGTTATTTCGTTGAGACCATTGATTATTTCCACTTGGAGGTGGTGGAGGTGGCATCATACGGCCATTAGCTAAACTCCATCCAGCAGCCTGTGTTAATGCAGCAGCAACAATAGCAGGACTTAGAGGCATCATTGGATAACTGTCTTGTCCATTAATACCCAAAGATTGAAGATTAGGCATATCTACATTTCCTCGGTTATCAAGAGAATGATACCAATTCCGATAATTATCATTAAGACGGTTATTAGAACGCTCCCATGGTTCACTAGGTGGAGGAGTTTGATGCCGATTTTTAGGTACTGGTGGTTTTGGGGCGGCTTCAGAAACACGAACAGAAACATCTTTAACAATATGGTCTTCACCACACAAACTGGCAGCTACCTCAGGATCAAGGAACGTTACAAAAGCAAATCCACGGAATGGATTTTTGGGGACAAAGACATTGATAACTTCTCCAAATTTGCTAAAATATTCACGAATGTCATCTGCTGATAAATCTTCTGTAACACGACCAACAAATACTTTTCCAGAAAGTTCTGAACTATTACCTTCCTAAATATTTGAAATACTTTAGATTATAAAATACAATGAATTATAGGAAATCAACTGAAATTTATACTACCTTAGATTTTGGAACTTTTACTTCACAATTACGACCATCAATCTTGTGACGTTGAGAAAGAACTCTAACTTGTGACTCCAAATTGGTGTATCTTAAAAATCCATATCCTCGAGATTGCCCATTTTTGTCTCTTTTAATCTAATAATAATAAAAAAATGTTCAAAAAAAATATGTATACAGTAAAATATGAAAATAATGAAAACAAAAACTTGATAATGGGATTTATACTACTGATAATGAGTATACTACTCATTATAAATACCTGTAACATTAGTAGTTCTCCAAATTGACCAAAGTATTCCTTTAATTTTTGTTCGTCATAAGTATATGGTATATTTAAGACAACTAAATCTGAACATTTTAACTTTGTTTCTAATCGTTTTGTTTTAGCTGTTGGATTTTCTACGCTATCATCAATCTTCCTTTTATTTTCCACTAAAATAATTTATAATACATAGATTAATACAAAATATAAAAACATAATTAGGTATTACTCTATGGGTATAACTATTAATATATTGTTATTGTAAAAGTACCCTATTTTTAAATAATGAAATATCCCTAAAAGTCTAATTAATATATAAGCAGTGCTAATATGTAGCACAGTGATTCTTAATTGTGGAACTGGGTTGTAGACTATGACCAATGTCTATATTTCTGATATAAATAATATTAATAGTTATTAGTTTATAACTTATTTTTATTATATAATAATATTTAATCCATAATAGATATATAATCAATTACATGTTTATTATTAATATTTATTATTTGTCATTTTTATCATATTTTAAACTTGATGGAATTTCCAATAACCTATCTATTCTGAGTGAACGAGCTTTTTCCATTTAAATTTTTTTTAAAAAATAAATAGATGTAGCTTATTAAGTGATTTTTCACAGGCCAACTAGCCAGTGGTGCAATAACCAGTGTGGATGGCGATGCCTAGCATCGAGGGCCCCATCATAGGTGTAACTTGGAAGAGAATTTTTAATGCTAATAAAGAATTAAATCAAAACTGAGCATTTAAAACTTTGAACACAGTTAATTGTGATACCAATGAAATATCAGATAATAATAATCACCTACAAAATATCACAGTGTGGAGTATGCAGTCCACAAGTTAAAGATTATAATATGTATAATTTTATATTATTATATTGTATTATATTTTATAGACTATACTACTACAACCATTACTTAATAATTCATTTGTTATATTCTGTATAAATACTGTTAACATTCTGAGAATAACAGCCCGATCAACGATGGTATCATACTGGTTTGTGGTGGCAGAGATCAATATTTATTTCTGATGCTCTCCATAAATATTATTATTTATTAATGTATACATAGAGATATCATGAAAAGTCTTTCTCATTAACTTTTGTAATTTTGGTTAGGTTACGTTACAGTTAGGTCATAGTAGGGCAGCTGCCCCTCCATAGAGCTAAATTTTTCTTAAATAAGTATAAAGACTTATACTTGAAATGAATTGAATCATTGAAAATAAACACACATTTCAAGATAATGGTATATTTAAAATATAGTAATAAGTATTTAATGTAGTTGTTTAAATTTAAATCTTTATTTTAATCTTAAATAAAATATAATATTTCTCATATTGTTTGTTCATTCTAATTTTTGTAGGAAATAAACAATATTGAAATACAGTGCATTTTAATAATTTTACCTTTCCTAAAATTAAATAATTTTATCTTATATCTAAAAGTGGGTAAAAATGTATCTAATATGTAGTATCTTTTTATAAATGTTAAATGTATCTTGTATCTTTGGGTAAATATAAATGTATCTAGTAATTAATATCTAGATGCTTTTTCAAATGTCTTGCCCATCCTTGTATATTATATACTAGGTGGATTACTCAGCGTTGTTTGTGAAAAAATTGTGGGTACAACTTTATTTGGATATAACTCATTATGAAAACAAAACCTTTATAAGTGTAAACTGGTATCATAAAATATTATTTACTGATATATTTATTTTGGTGTCGAAACTTATGTATTTACACTATTGGGTGATTTAAGATAGTCATTTACTTTATCTCGTGTAGAAACTTACATTCACTAGTTAGTTATTGTTTGAATATAGCAAATATGTACATATTAATCTTACTAATGAATAATTATAGATACTTAAGCATAGTCAAATAAGTTAAAATTGTATTTTTTATCATATAATATATCATAAAATTAGGTGAAATTACCTTTAGGGAAAACACAATAATATGGAGTCTTTCCCCATTCATTGTCAGGTACATGGAATCGGCCATCAGCTAATCGAACACCTCTTACAACATTATTTTCCGTACGAAACTTCAGCCCACTAGCACCCGGGAACTGAGCCGTTAAGGTAGACAACAGTAATGAACCATTGTCTTCTAATGGAAGTTCAACAGCTTCACCATATTCTTCATCGGAAACCAATACATATTTGACAGACATGTTTAAAACGATACGATTTATTGCCTTGATAATAAGAAAGTTTTCCCGATAAATTTTAAAACACCTGTGGTTAACGTATACTTATTAACTATATTAACAACAGTGATTGATTTTTTAACAACGGGAGTTTTACCGATTTCAAAACTATAATAATTTTTTATCAATCTAGAATCTAGCAATCAATTTTACGTTAACACTGTAACACGTATAAATAATTTAAAATCAAATCGTATATAATAATATTCCAAAATACATTTTAGAACAATAAAATAAGCCGTATACGAAATATGAATACAATAGATCGATCGAACATAATATTATTTGCACAGGAGAACACGTAAATCAAACATAAATATTGAAACGGCAGAAATTGTTTATTTTTAAGGTTAAACTCGGAAATATTGATTATAATATTATATATTTTATATTGTTGTTTTTATTACGATAACATTTGTCGATCGTGGTTTCAAGAGTATCAAACCCATAGAGTAATCAAACCACAGAATCAAACTATCAGTTATCAAACTAGCAGCTGATTAATGTGATAAGAGAAAGGAAAGGATCTGACGTAATCAAGACGTGTTACGAAGATTTTACATTTTTTAAATAAACCTTGGACATTGGACTTTTCAATTTTTTTATCACTTGGATTTTTTTTTTTTTAAACGGTACGTCGATACTATATTTTCATTAAGTTTTGACGGCTAAGTATCAGTGCTTTTTGAATTTTGGAGACTTTGAAGTGAGGGCGCACGAAAGAGGCACTCATAAACATGATAACAATTAATAATTATATTAATAACTTT
This sequence comes from Chaitophorus viminalis, assembly GCA_025469195.1. Lineage (NCBI taxonomy): Eukaryota > Metazoa > Arthropoda > Insecta > Hemiptera > Aphididae > Chaitophorus > Chaitophorus viminalis. The sequence continues at coordinate 88,383 of JAIPRK010001071.1, forward strand.
CAAAAATCTTATTTATAGCCTTATAGGTATTATAGTTTTCGATGTAATTTGGCATACGATTTTATTTTATTTTTGTAGTTTTCATCAGCTGTATTCATATTTTTTGACCTCACTAATTAGTTGCTCGTTGTCTATACTGAACATTTTAAAAAGAGATTGAATAAATAATAAATAATAAAAATTACCAATGTATTAATTTCAGTATTAACATTTTGTTTTATTTCAGGTTGTAGTTTTGTTCACATTAATATTAAGTATACGTCCGTACTTTGTGCGCACGTGTGTCCACGTCCAAATTCTATCTATAATTTTGGTCCACGTCAATAGACTGGAGCGCCCACACGAGCGTTGAAATAGGTAACGGACGTTGCAACGGATCTACCACAGAATAGAATAATACTACTTAATACTACTATAGTCACACAAACCATAGATTAAATATACATATACAATATTTAATCCATGTTCGAACGTTCAACGTTAGTTGATAATTTTGCATCGTACAAGATGGACGATAAAATTATATCACATAAGTATTATTACATACATCATATTTTTATTCATTAAAATTATATTTAATAAAAAATTACAATAAAAACAATAAACTTAAGTATGTAATTTGTGATCCTTAGCATTTTGATTAGTAAAAAATTCAAATTATACATTAGGTTGTATATTATTTGAAAGTTACATATATATTCAGTGGCGCACCCAGGGGGTTTTGGAGCTGAAGCCTTCCCACCAAAAAAAATATATTTGTCACTAAATTATACATTATTATAACATATTTTCACAAATATAGTACTACAATGATGATTGATTAAACATATAATAATAATAGTAAAAAAATTACATTTATAAATTGTGGTAATTATTTATTTGTGTGTAAAGAAAATAGGAAAATGTTTAAGCCCTCCCCCCCAAACAAAAATCCTGGGTGCGCGCCTGTATATATTACTTGTAGACGTGTGTGCTAAGTTTTATTCACCTGGAGAAAACTGACTAAAATATTCAGCAACGAAATTGTTTGAAGATAATGGTGAAATTGTGCGTGACAATTCGTCCTAGTTGTACATCGGAGTGTGTAATGTTGAGAAGTGTTGGATCAAGTGGTTGAAATTATGGAGATATATAGTATATTATTACCTATTGGTTAGCTTTAGACGTTGTAGAATCTGCATTAGTTGAATTCGAAACTGCAATTTTTGATCCAGGTTTAATGTTTTAACTATTGGTAATGTTGACTTATAAAAGTTTAGGTCCTCGTCATCACTATCTCTGTTTGGTTCATTTCTACTTTGTTGTCTTGAGTCCAAAAACGAAGAATATTTTTCTTCTAAGTTAATTTTCTTTTTTTTAATGGGTGGAGGTGCCAAAACATTTTTTTCTGCATCATTTATATTATCATTTGTTAAATTTTCATGTGCTATAGCAACATTGTATGACAATTTCGTTGTATCTACATCTTTCTCATTTAAATCTGACTGAATACTACTATCAGTGAGACGAAGTTCTCTATTTTTTTTTAAAAAAGAGAGCTGTTCTTCAAATTTGTAATGTTGAATTTTTGTTTTACTACTATCACACTTATTATATCCTGCTTGTTTTTTTAAACTGCGAATATAATTATCGCGTACACTTCTCCATTTAGATGTAAGATCTTGTACTGTGGAAAAAAAAATCAAGAAAAAGTTTACTAATCAATAAAAGGAATTTCAACTATAGACTTTCACAAGTACGACGTTATTTTGATTGTGCGTTTGGAATTTTAATTAATAAAAAGAGTATATTTCACCTCCCAATAGATTTTCATACAGAATTAGTCAACTACCTAGCAAAATAACAACTGATATTGAAAAATTGTTTATTTTCGCGTGTAATACTGTGATGGGAACGATTTTGAAGATTCTTTTACACTTCCAGTATCGTCAGTATCCGATATGGAAGACATTGGACAATATAATAATTATTCATTAATAACTTAAAGGTAGGTAAACAGATCTATTGACAGATATTGATATCGAGTGAATTTAGTGGCGTGGTACTTGAATAAATTTAAAATATTATAATATATGTTTATTTACGTTAATCTATTTATATTTATAGTTAATATACTTATTAAGTATACTTTATTACTTAATTATAATATCATTATTTAGTTGGTTGTTATTTAATTAATAATACCATATGAAAATAAATTAATATATTCAATACTTACTAATAAATTTTTGTTCCGATAGAGTTTTTTCACCGAAATGTTCAATTATAACAGTCGCCACATCCATCCATCCATCTTTTTTTTTTTTTCTATCCATATACAATTCGTCACATACATCCCATAAAACTGGTCGTTTTTTTATTTCAGTTATTAATAGTTCTACGTCCATTTTTATGTATAAACGATTTTCACGATAACGTACGTCAAAACAACGTTCATGTGGGATATTGGAACATAATATAATTCCAAACGCGCGTTGGTAAATAATTCTCGACGTGCGCACGTGCGTACAAGGTAAAAAACGTCGATAAGAAATTGACGTCCGTACGACCGCGCGTCACAAGTGTGCCCGTTTCCCCAACCAATAAAGAAAATACTTCTACGACGCACGTAAAAAAGTACGTGCATACGGCGTGCCGCGTATCGACGACGCATTTTATACACGCGTGTGTCCTCAGCCTAATGCCTAAAGAGTCTGTCACACGAGGCGACTACTCGCTACGACTTTGTACCAGCGAGTAAAAGGCCGTCTGCACTCGGAGATATTCAGTAGAAACCAATAATAATTACTGATGCGAATCAACAAATAACCATGTATAGATGTAGTCTACGCATAGGCGTAACTAGGGGGGTACTTGGGGGTGCTTCAGCATCTCCACACAAGCTCTGCTTTTTGGGAGTGCTGCAATATTGTTTAATTTTTATAAATTTATAAAGTTATATTTTATGTATATATACCTACCTATATTTTAATTTTTTTTTTAATATGTAAAGATGTTATTGTTGCAATAAAGTTATTATTATTATAATTATATTATTAATGATAATAACTAGTTAATTCTTATGTCGACCAAATTTAGTAACCACAAGACATAATATACATACTTATACTTTTAATTTTTAAACCATATAATACCTTTGAAGTGTCAAAGAATTTAACATAATAACATGAAAATCACCTTTATAATATTATTAAACATAATACCTTTAGTTTATTATATAATGTTATTTTACAAAAACTACCACATTTTACTTGTATAATCATAAAATATTAAAATAATAAAATACACAAAGAAAATAATAAAGAGTTATTGAATTTTAAAACAAACAGTTGTTTCCTATTTACCTGTATTCTATTTTAAAAAAATTCTTTTTCCTGGCTTTTAAATTAGCGAAATTATCAATTATAGTATCTACATTCGATTCGCAAAGTATTAAGCCTTTCAATATTGTCTAACCGATCTTGCGATGTTGTATTCCGTAGATAAATTTTAATAAGCTTAAGTTTTGAGAATGAGCATTCTGCTGAAGCCGATGTCACAGGAATAGTCATAAATATGCAACAACTTGTAAAAATATTAATATATATTAATATATTAATAAATTTATATTACATGTTATGTGTGTGCGTATGTTAAAATTATATATAATATTATATCAGAAAATATTATAAGGATTAACAGCGAGGCCCTAAGTAAATGCCATACTATGATAGTCCTGGATCTCATAAAAGGAGCATACAACACAAAAACAAAAAATTATTTACATTTTTTTTAAAATGTTAAATTATTGTAGATATGGCTATATGAAATTTTTTGTTGGAAATGCTATGTGAAAATAATAATTACTTTAAGAAATATTCATTGGGTCTTAATCGTAATCGCTTATCGTATGCGTGTAAAAGTTCCTCGCTTCACATAATGATTTACCAACCTAAAAATTTTATTTTTGAAATTTAATTATACGTATAAATCTGTGGTTTTATGTGTTTAAGACGATGCAAGTATCAAAATTTCAATATGTTGTTTAGTTTTTCAAATATTAAATATTTTAAACGAGACATTTTTGTTAAACGGCACGTCACGGCAAGCGGCGGTCGGCTAACTCGTTTTTTGATATTAAAGACTAAAATACTACACAAAAAAGTCTCAAGTCTAAAATACTATTCCTAGTAATAAATAAATAAATACAATTAATACCATTGGCATTGTATTGGATCCTATTACTAATAAAACGTGATATTTATTTTATCATAGGTATAACTGAATAAGTAAATACTAAATAACATTGGTTTAATTTCTGAAAAAAAAATTATTATTTGATATTGTTTTATTTAATTAGATTTTTGGACTTTTGACTTTTTGAGGTCCCTTAATTTAGTTTGAGGCCCATGGCCCGTGTGCAATGCACACTCTGCACACCCGGTTTTTACGGCACTGCTCAGGCGTATGCGTGCTCTCATAGGGATGTAGATGACGTAGATAATAAGATAAGTAACATTTTCGAGAAATAATCTAATGATTATTTTCAAATAGTCTTCATATAAGTGATAAATTTAATACTTGACTGCGTGGGGGGGAGGGTGGATTAGTTTGTCCAATTGTGCCTGGGGCCCTTGTTTTCTTTCCACGGCTCTTCATCTACAGGTGATATAATTTAATACTATACCTAATTACATAGGGAATATAGATAATATTGATATTCTACATCAATTTTCAAATATAAGTCAATTACTATTACAATTTTAAACACAAAAGCTGATGGTGCAACTATGATTCGGTGAGTTTTTAATCATACTTTTTTTTACAGGACACATTATCATCGCTCGTTGTATAACCAGTTTAATATCTTTAATCGTGGCTTATAAATACCTAAACACGGACTACAAGATGTGTAGGGGGATAGTCAAATTGCACTTATTACCTACAAAGAAATGGTCGAATTGCACTTGGGTTGAAAAAAGGTAATAGTTGAACTGCACTCGGGTAAAAACCCAAATCAGGTAGTTATCGAACTGCATTCGTTCAAAAAAGAGTTACGAGTCGAACGTGTATAGTGAATATGCCATTTAGATAACGCAGATAACCAAATATCGACAAAAGAATCGAACTGAACTGGATAATAAATATAAGATTAATACTGATATTTTATACTGTCTACCGTGTAACATATTTGTAAACTAGGTATATTTAGTACACACTTTTACGTCGCTGTGTAAATATGAACGATCTAAAAATTATTAAGAGTGAACGAGGCCTTGACTTAATTGTGTACCAAAGTTATACATTTTACAAAGAAAAACATGTAAATGAAGGTGTTAAATAGCGTTGTACTTGTACTCATCATGGTTGTCTTTCAATATTATATCTGGACGAATATTCTACAGTTATTTTTCGATGTGAGAACCATGTAATTTGTCTCGAAAAATTATATCAAATTCAGCAAAGAAAAAAGCAGCTAACCAAGGTATTTATAGACCATTAGAAATTATTAGGGAAGGAACGCTCCTGTAGAATTAACACAACAATTAAATAGTAACGACATAAATCGAATATGAAAAAATATATACCATGAACACCAGAAAAACTATCCGATTTTACCAAAATGTCTAAATGATACACATGATACAATTAAAAAATTAAAAATTAAAACAAATATTGATGAAGATTTTTTACTATAGACAACAATTCTGAAAAAAAAACATTATAATATTCTCAACTAAAAAAAATTTAAAATATATATGTGAAAAACGATTATTTTTGTAGATGGCACGTTTTCACATTGCCCAAATTTTTTTTAACAAATGTTCATATTGCATACAGTTCACAATAATTATTATGTACCATTGATATTTGTTTTGCTTCCAAATAAAACTATTGAAACGTATAAAAACATGTTTAAAATAATTATTGAAAAGTGCGATAAATTTGGTTTATTATTTATGCCAAATTTATTTGTAGCAGATTTTGAACAAGCAATCCATAATGCGATGAATAAAATGTATCCATTACGTAAAATAGTAGGTTGTAGATTCCATTTATCCTAATCATGGCATCGCAAAATACAAAATTTAGGACTTACAACTGATTATAGATCTGAAACAGAAATTGGAAAATAGCTTCGTAATATATTTGGTTTAAGTTTTTTAAATGCAGTTGAAGTTGGCGAATCTTATACAGATGACTTTATGTCAACTATCCCAGAAAATCACGCTGTTCAAGAATTTAGTGACTATTTAGTTAACAATTATATTTCTGACGAAGGACTTTTTCCGCCTCATATTTGGGCTTCAGATACGATTTCTAGTCAAAGAACTACAAATGCATGCAAGTCGTTCCACACGAAGTTCAATAAATCATTTTCATCACCACATCCAAATATATCTGTATGCTGTATTTATTGATGTTTTAACACAATTACAAATTACAATTACAAAATCATTGTCAGTCCTAAGCCTGTAAGTGGGAAGGAAAATGAAAATTTACTAAATGTTTAACTCCTTCAAATGTATGATAATTTTTCCCAAGTACAATTTGACTACTACCTGCTTTTTACCCGAGTGCAGTTCGACCATTACTTTTTCTAATTCTAAACAGTGGTGTAGTGGAGCGTATACGCGGGTATACGGCGTATACCCACTTCTTTGTTTTTCTGTTGGTGCGTATACTTATAGAATGCTATCTGACACACGGGTATACTGCGTATACGCACTTCTCTGTTTTTCTGTTACATATTAATAATCTTTTTTATTAAATATATAATAATTAATAAATTGACGTATATCATAAAATTATATAATAATATAATAAAATTATCATTGAACTGTATGATAGTACAGTGAATATGTTAAAAATTTTCGGCTTTATACAACCACTTACATAAATCTTCAAACGATATCGAAAGAGATCAAAAATCTAGTTCTAAATATCTAGGATTATGTAAACGTTTGAGAAGTCCAGAATTTGTATTAGACTTGGCACTAATGTGTGACGTACACACGACAAAGAATTGTCTTATTTATCTCGTGAATTACAAAGTCGTTCAATTACATTGTTGCTTGCTGATGAGTTGATCAAAAAACAATCAGTTATTGATTCTTTTAAAACAAAACATGGAAAGTTCATGTTAAAAGCTTTATATGTATAAAATACCATGTTGTTCAAAAACGTAGTTTTATCAAGTAATAAAAACTAAACATTTTAAATCATAATCAATTTTTAACCAGTCTGTGTAATAACCTTCAATCACGTTTACTTGAAACAAATGAGGAAGAATCTAGTATTTTAAATGATATGCAAATTTTAAATAAATGAACATAGCCGTCTGCAAATGAAAATATACGATTTGGCGAAGATGAATTAAAGAGATTGACGAATAGATTTATATTAAATACAGTTAATGCGATTCAGGGCTTTCGAAAATATATCAACAATGAAATTACCAATGAGGAATTAAAAGAACTGGACATTTTATTGAAAACATTGCCGGTTTCCACGGCGGAATGTGAAAGAGTATTTAGCCTAATTAATTTGATATGTTCAGATCTCAGGTCGAGATTATCCGTTAGCAACATTTCTAGTTTAATATTTATAAATATTAGCGGACCACCAGTTACAAAATGCAATCCAACATATTATTTAAGAAGTTGGCTGCTCAAACAGATCTTCAAATGATAATAGATCTCGAAAAGTTGCACAGGCCAAGTTAAATGAAGAAAAAGTTAGTTTATGGAAAATTTTATAATTTATTAATTTAATTATATGTTTTGTTAATAGTTTTATGTTTGTATATGACAATTTTATATTATTTCATAAGCTCAGTACCTATATAACATATATTAGATAATTTATTAATTAATTACAAAATTTAGCTGTGTGATTTCAAAGAAAATGAGATATTTATTTTATATTTTAATATTTTCATATTATGCTATTTTTAATTTGTATTAATTTATGTTATTATTAATCCCAGGTGTCATAAAATGTATGATTACATATTTCTGGGAGTATAATTTTATGTTATATGAGGTTTAATTGTGACAATCGTATTTAAGCGTATACTCACTAAAAAAATTACGACTACATCACTGATTCTAAACCTAAGTGCAATTTGACTAAAATAAGTGCAATTCGACCATACCCAAATGTAGTAGTCCGTGTACCTATATAATGAAATTTGAAGATAACAACGAAAGTGAAATTGATAATATTATACAGTTTTAAATTTCCACGGTTAGAGTAAAGCGTATTGTCTTATTTTAACACAGTTATTATTTTTCATTATAACGCATCACTGCCATGGTCTGACCTAATACTGACTAAAATTATGTATATATTATTTATTTTAATAATTATTTAGGAATTATAAATAATATATTTATACATGTAAACGTATACATTTGTATGTTTTATATAATACTCAGACCAGTATTTAAAAATTTGGCGCCCCGGGCATATAATTTATGCCCCCCTCCAAAAAAACAAAAAATAATAATATAATACTTATTATTTCGTCCATAATTGAGATTCTTTAATATTAAAATATAACTTTTAAATGAAAATCGTTTAATACTTCTTTTAATTAACAAATTATAATATAATAAAAATATAATTTTAATAGAAATATTTTTATATTTTTCTTTTGGCCTGACCAAATAAAAGTGACTAGTTTCGCCTATGGCCTTCTATATTTCCTGTTTGACCTCGATTTCATATTCTTTCTGTTTCCATCATAAATAATCATAAATAGTAATAGTTATATTATTATAGTCTTATTCTAGGTAGTTTACAAAAGATAATATTAGCAAGATATCTGGTTATATTATTTTTTTATTATTTTATTAATTAAATTTTAAAAGTGTAATAGTTCTGTAATTGTCGAACTGAATAGTTTATACTACAGTTCTTTTTTTTTTTAATAAATAAAAAAAAAAAATTTAATTTTAATAATTTACATTTATTATAATTAATAATCGGACTTTATAAACATTCCATTTTATTTTTATATTACAATAACACTTCATAGTGTGATAATTATTTATCTTTGAATACAATTAAACGTTCATTATTATGTATTATTAAAATTTAAAAATTAGCTTTAACAATGATTAGACGGTTGTAAATAAATTGTGTTTCCCATCTTATCTTATCCGAAGCAATTATTTCTTAAGACAAATTATTAATTTAAAAATCAAACATTTTGCAAATTATTATGGTGTGTATATAATATTATTTTTATTTATTTTATATATTAAATAGAGACGTTGAACCATAGTCGAATTGATTATGTATTTATTAATCCTCAAATCTACACGTCATTATGAACTTAATAAGTATATTATATCAAATATATATATATATATATTAATAATTTTTTGAAATGTTAAGTTTGACAAACTAATTCTAATTTATATTTTTTCTCAGACGAATAAATTTCATTTATTCAAGTGTGAACAAAAAGTTTACTGAGCAAAGTTATAAGATAAATAAATGTTGTACTTTTGTTTATTTAATAATTAATTATAGCTCTATTATGCTTGTCAGTTCTTAGATGCTGGACAACATTGAAACGTTTGTCACTTCCAACTTTTATTTCGCAAAATTTACAAAACAAAACGAGCAATACGATTGTATAGGATTATTTATATCTACACAAAAATTATAACGAGATATGAATGGTAGATTTTTGGAATAAAAGAAGATAACCAATTCATAATATTATATTATTCCTGTGCGATACAAAAATGTGCCGCATCGGATGGTCATCCGGTTAATTCGTGTGACAGCCAATGTGTTAACTATCTATAGTTTTTAATTTGAAATTTAAAAATTTGCCAAAGTATGCAAAATAAGCATAAAAATTTTAAAATAAGCACTTTCCTGCAAAATCTATCAAATATGCAAAAATATGCACATTTAAATTATAGATCTGATATCGTGGTATTGAGAAACAAATTTATTTCGCACTCTACTATATTTAACAATAATTAAAAAAAGTATGCTAATGCTACAAGTCCCTAAGCCTACTCATTACTCATACGTACGAGTAAATACACATGACGTGTGTGTAACAAATCAAAAAACTGTTTATTAGCAGTTGTAATGGCTACCTACTATTGTTTTATTGTGTTTGGTAAATCACGGACTGTTCGTATTTTATAAGAGCATAATATAATGATATGATGTTATAACTATATGCATTTTCGAAACTCACGCGTAGACGATTACAACATATATCATATATATTATACAGATATTACGAAGATAACGTCTTGATCTATATGTATAAGTACATATTATAAGCAAATTGCGTCAATGCGTTTTTTCCAGAAAATTAACATTATATAGTTTTAAAAATTTGTCGTTAATGATACATTTAGTATTATGTCAATTACACACATATGGACATAATCATGGCGTGTACCTTAAATTAGGGATGGGCATCAAATCCGAATATCTGAATTTTCCGAATATCCGAATATTCAAATCCGGATTTGAATTAAATTCATATCCGGATTTTCCGAATTATCCGGATTATTCGGATTATTCAGATT
>JAIPRK010001072.1:0-98887 GCA_025469195.1 Chaitophorus viminalis
TTATGACTGTTTTAAATTTAAATTTTTACGAAATTGCATTATAATTCAATTTAAATATAAAATACTATATTATTATATACACATTTTAGACAAACATATTAACTCCGGTCAGAATCGTTATTCGTATACAATGATATCTATCATTGCATTAAAATTTAACAAATCCATTATAATAATGACCTATCCTATAAACAAGGTACACTCCACCCCCAACTGTACAGCAAATCGAGGCCCACCCGTTCTTTTTTTACCATTCGCGGCAGTCGCTCGGCAGGTGTCCGCTACACAAGCGTGTGTACTGCACATACGGCGTATATAAGATATAACGCATACCGTACTTACATAGTTTTATCGCCGCCGTCGCGCCGTGTAGAAATATAATATATAACGTGAATCACGAGACGTGCCGGGCAAAAGCTCTAAAATAAGAAAAAACAAAAATCGAAAAAATCTGTTAACTCATCTCACCAGGTCATTAATAACCACAGCTGTTCTGATAAGATTGCACGCGATGTCCATGGGTTCGCGATTTATTAAATAATTCAAAACCAATCGTGGAAAAGCGTAGCGTTCGAGAAACCGATTTCGAGCAAACATCGCGATACATGTCATTGTCCGTAAAAAGGCATTGCGGAACACTTGTCTGCAATACGATCATTTACTACCATATTGTAACAGTAACCCAAACGTATCAAAATACCACATAGTGTTTATGGTAATGCATATTATAATATAATATTATACAATATACATCATAATATTATGTTCGTTTACTGTGACCGCTTATTCCCTGGACAAAAGTCAATCATTAATTTCAAATCTCCACCGACGCGGCCCGCGCATTGTTCTCCGCCCACCGAATTATTTAAATTGAGTGCACTGTGCGGTTCGCAGATTATGCAGATATTGCGCATCATCGTACATACGACCGCGAAGGTTCGTATTTTGTTGCGGGCAAAAATATTGTCATATTATGGTATATCGTGTTCTCGATGTAAGTGACCAGGAATCGAAATCGTCGTTGCGTCGACGGGAAAAAGGTGAACGAGAGAAAATAGGGAAAAACCGTTCCTAAAATATAAGACGTTGCATCCTGCGTCGTTCGCGTAATAATTTATTCACGCACGCCGCATAGGGTTAAGGCGGTTAAGAATTCGTGGAAACACTTTCTCAACATATGTTGTAATATATCGACTTGGTCGCCGCCGAGTTCGGTACGCTACAAAAAGCGAAGGTGCGAACGGAGGGAGGGCTGAGGGAGGGGGAGTACAAATAAAAAAACAAAAATGCAAAATATTTCAGAACACTGCTACGCTTACATAATGGGGAGCGGACATTAATATACGAGTGGTGACGACCGACGACGACGGAAGCGTTATAATTTAGGGAAATGAAAAAAATCGTGAATTCGCGCGCATTGTGCAGTTTCATAATAATGTCGCACGTCTGACGAACAAACAGTACACGGCTACTATATGATATGATATTAGTATGTTACACGACGGCGCATAATGTCCTTGATATGATGTTTGATGATTGCACCAGTGTGGTATTATAGTGTTATTATTAGTATATGGATGGAGACGAAAAAAATCCTCAACAAGACCGCCACCGCGATCAATGAACGTTATTTAACACTACGATAATCAGACCAATTAGAGAGGAAAAAAATCTATCGCCAGACAAGGTCAGTGAATTCGGCTGTAGTGTTGCGTTGTGACCGCACATTGTCCGACCGCTCGAATAAATATGACGTTATACAGTGATTACTGGTTTATAGAATCAACCGTTTATTGGAATCAAAATTGAAAATCTCAAACCAAATATTATGTAACTAATGTTAAATTGATCTTTTATTGGAATCACCGATACCGAATAATTGAATCACTTTTGTGAATATTCTTATCGTTTTTATGGTATTTCAAACTAATTAATTTATTAGACTAATTTTAAATAATTCAAATAAGAGAAATTAGCTTTGAAATTAGATGTAGACAGTTTTAGTCCAACAATTAGGTGGTTGACTCGTTGGAAAAATAGAAACAATATTTTTAAAAAAAAACATGTGGAGAAAAAAAGATTCAGATTATCAAGCTGCAGAAGATTACTTAAATATTACATAAAAATTATGTATACATATGTATGAATTGAATATGGGTTTTAATTTATTAGACTATTATGAAAATGAAATTAGTAGAAGATGTTTTATGTAATCAACTGGTTAATAGAATCATAATGATCCGTACCAATGTTAATTAAGCGGAACTCATTATATTATAATTTTATACGAGTATGTATAATATGTCTTGAGTTTTCTCCGAGTGATTAAAATATCAATTTAATGGGTTTTTGTTCTCGTGTAATAATCACGCTGCAGCAAATTTCCGTTTATGCATAAGAAACAATAGAATCACAGCTCCTATACGGCTATACATAGAAATATAAATCGTTGATTTGAATCGATATGAGTAAAGTTATATAAAATAGGACATTATAGAATATACAGCTGTAGCTTCTAGATGTCGCTGTACTCGTTTGTGTTCAACTCAATGAAAACAGGTTTTCAACAAAAGGAAGTGACAAGTGAATGTGAAAAAGTATTATTTCTACAATTGTTTAAAACCTGTTTTTATCAAGTTATATTACTTGAAACTTGATTTTTACATTATAATAGTGGCATCCAACTTTTTTTGGCATTATGGACCACTTAAAGGACTTTCAATACGTCACGGACCACTCCAATTATATGTTTTTGTTAAATATAAACATTAACACCATAAACGAAGATCATATTTTTTAACACATAAGCGATTGTCAGTTTTGCTTTATTGTCTTTTATTATCTTTTTCCAATTTTGTAAGTATGGTTTGTGGACCACGACCATAGGTTTGGAACCACTGTATTATAATTTAACAATATAATATGAGTTATATATTTTATTAACTTTACTTGAATGTATCTCGTGATAAAATAAAATTTAAAAGTTTGAAAAATGTTAAAATCACCGACAAATTTAATTTATGTGAACAATTTCCATTAAAAATCACAACAATTATATAAATACATGTGCAAAAAAACTGTTAAAGTTTGTGTATGAAAAAAATCCAAACTTTGATTGCTTAATACAAATAAATTAAGTTGAGCTATTTTTTTTTTTATTTTAATAAAAATCGACAGACTCTAACAATAATTGTTCTGGCCATAACACAAAAAATGTCTATAGAAATTATAGTATAACATTAAAACTTGGAAATATTTAATTACTAATAAAATGTTTTTTTCCTAGGTTAAGCGCAATAAATAACACAAATAATTAATTTAGGGTTTAGTATACTTACATTTAATAACTGATAAAATTCAATAAGAGAATCTATGATACATAACGTACATGGATTTATTTTCCAATATTTACATAACAAACAAAACACTATTGAAAAACTAATCCAGTACCTTCTCACTTTATTCAAAATCCTATAGAATATTATAATTAATATAAATAGATTTTGTAGAATAGCTCAGATGTGTAGGTACGCAAACATTTTATAATACAGATCGTGGCCCATGAGCCATGTGGCTTTTAAAATATTTCATTATATGAGTATATGATCGTATACTTATCCAAATAAAGTTTAATGAACGACATGCTATAGTTGAAAATCTGAAACTGTACGTCTTAATCTGGAATTAAATATTAAGGTCATATTATTGAATTAGTAAAATAATGAGGAAATATGTTATTTATAATTCGTAACATGTAGCCAAGAGTACTTTATAATTAATTACTCGCTTCGGCTTTGAGCCATCTCGAATGATAAAAATAAACACAAAAAGTAAATATAATATACTAAGGGAATCCTACATAATATATTAATATTATATATTATAAAATGAATATTTTTAACATACGAGTAATTCTAACGTTTAGATATGAATAATGTTTATTACAGTCATCACATTACTATTATCACAACAAGAACGATAAAATGTGTATAAAAAAAATTAATTTATTAGGTATTTATTAAAACTATATAGGTAGGCCTAGTGTTAAATTAAAAACGATTTTACACGCCTAGATTATGTCAATAGTTCAATACATCATAATATTTTAAAATGTATCTAGAAGTACGTGATATTAAACAAGGATATATTAATATTTGACTATTTAAGTTATGATTTTTGAATACATAACATCAATTTATGAAACCAACTATGAATTATTCACATCAATATTAATTACAAATTATTATCAGTTAATAAAATAATAAAAAGTTAAAAACGCTCGTGTAATATTTACAGATTGCAAATTAAATATAAAAGCATTAAGCTTTAAGATTATATTATACAAGAAGAGAAATAACGGTAAAGCACTGGGAAATGAAAATTGTATTTTCTTAGAAGAATATCCGAAGAAAAAGAAATACCTAATAAGAAAATAGTTATTATGTTTGAGTAAGAAAAGGGTAATCGAAAAGAACGAGGCAAAACGTTAAATTCAATTTTACCGCTGTGTAAAGTGCGGCCTTTGGAAATAAAAAAAAATAATTCAAAGACATCGAGAGAAACACAAACGTATAATATGTGCGTATACTGTTTCTAAATTAAAACAATAAATATAACAACACAATTGCATATAATTTTCATAGCGGTGTGCTCTTAAATTCAAAGAGGCCTTCGTTTTTAGCATGGCAAAATTTTACTCTATGAGATTCAATAATAAATGGACAAATCTATACGATATACCTTTGTATAAAACTTGTCTTATTCATGTAAAATTATGTATTTTTTACAATCAGGTAAAATATAAATACTAAAAAAAGATGACATTTTAGATTGAACTGTTTTTTAACGGAATTCAAATCCAAAAAATATTAATTTATAAAAGTTCATGACAACCACACAATTGTATAGGTCATTTTCGATTTCTAAATTATTAGTATTGAAAAAAACGATTTCATTGTTTAAACGTAGGCAAGGGTAGAATTAAGGAAAGTTAACTATTTTTAGTATCAAAATGTGTTTATCACGTGATAAGATTGGTCAAACAGGTGATATCATTTCAAAGTTCTACTCCATATAATGTGTTTAGAATATGCAAGAATATGTTTAGAATAGTTAAAGCGAATTTGCTGCAGATTCGAGATTCAAATGCGAAATAATAGACTATATAGGTTTACGTATATTTTCGAATAGATAATTTTATGTTTTCCGACATCGACCCAGTATGGAATTTTTAATTATAATAATTTATGTTGAAAATAAACGATTGAAAAACATACTTTATCGAAATGTATCGATTGTGAATAATACATTCTTTGTGTCACACCGTATTACTTTAGATCACAATTAAAGCAGGAAAATAGTGATTTTCCGGTTATGGGCTTACAAAGGGTTGCTGTAGTTAATCTTTTGTTTCATGACATCATTCTTAACAATGAATATGTTTATGTTTTGCTATTAATTAAAGGTGTTTTAATCTACTTTTGCGTCAATAAAAATAATATAATGTTTTTGATTCGTAATCATTGTGTGATGCAGTGTATAAATGCGTATCGTCATTTATGATAAACAAGACATACAAATTATGCTTTCTTGCATAATATCTATGTAACATTTAAATAAACAGAAAGAGAGAAGCAGAATGAAGCGCCTATGAGACACCGGTATGCAGACTATTTGTTAGTGGTACGTAAGTTGGAGAGAAACAAAAGCTCTTCGCGGTTCCACCATGAATAACACTCGATTTCTGTTCGTTTCATCGTTACAATAGTAACGAAATGAAAAAAAAAATATAATAAAATAAATATACGCCAATGTCGTATATGATATCCCGGTGGGTATGCGTAATGTTGGCATTGTTTAGCTAACATAAAAGTTGAAATACGAAAAATATAAATAATTTTAATTACGAAGGGTTACAATAAGTGCAGTTACGGGTTTCGTCAACATAAACCTAAGGGCACGTGGAGTTGATGATAATTTAAAAGTAATAACAAATAAATTACGATTTTCTCATCCCATTAACCGAGCACGTGCTCGAAGATGATTTTATAATATAGCATTGCTGTACAGCATATTTATATTTTATAATCAACATGGTAATAACAATAACAATAAATAATATGCTCTATGAAAAGTAACATTTTCAAGAACAATACTGTTAATTTTTATTCCAGATAATTTCTACACCGGAGTATAGTAATAAATCACAAAACCGTACTCACAATTTCGTCCAAATAATTACTAACAAAATATTATATGGATAAACGAGTGCACATTTAATATGCTTTATTCTTTATTAATTATTAGGTGTGTATATATATATATATATATTATCGATATTTACAGCATTTGTTTTCTTTATTAGTTGTAACTTTTGATACCGAATTATGAGAATATTGACGTTTTTTTGTTATAGGGATTATACCAGTGTCGTCCTGACGTAGAAGAGGCCTCAGCCACGATTTACCTCTAGAGCCTTCATTATTTTTCTTAGTATCATATACATACCCAAAAAAAATTACTTATTAGTATTTTTATTTTGATCAGCCACATATATATTATGAAAAGTCACTGGAAAAAAACCTCTATGGAACATTGGCGGATATTTGTGGGGTAAGGGGGGGGGGGTCTTAGCCTTCCTAAAATTATTGCTAAAATTTAAAATATTGTATGCCTATTATGATATTTTCCAAAAAAAAATAAACATTTTTAGTATATGATATTTAAGAAAAACAATTCTATTTTACATTAATTATAAATACATCTCCTCCAACATTTTAAATGGATATTTAGCAATGATTTAGATTCTAGAGAAACATTAATTATAAATACATCTCCTCCAACATTTTAAATGGATATTTAGCAATGATTTAGATTCTAGAGAATATTAAGATTAAATAATAATTATATTTTGATAAATACCTACATATAATTAAAAAATTTAATTTATTCTAATTTTAAACACCCAAACTTCTGTAGTTATAATTAAGACTAAATTAGTTATTTATGTATTATTTCAGATGAATTAGCTATACTGTTAATAATTTACATTTTCTGAATCTCAATATTTTTTTTCGACTGTCCTAAGATAAATTTTGTTGATTTATTGTTGATCTGATTTATGTCTTCATAATTTTTAGTTCAGAAAAGTCCTTTTGTAATAGTAGTAAATATTTAAATATGGTAAATCAATTTTGATATGCATTCAATGGAATTAAAGTTAATGAATAATAAATGAATAATAATATAAGCTTAGCATTTATTACATTTACTACAGTAAACTAATATAATTTTTTCTTCATCTTTACTTTCCATGATGTCTTCTTCTAGTACATTATGTGTTGCTCTATGCTGCATATTAGAATTATTTGGAAAAATACTAGTAGATAATATTGGTTGAAAACTTTCAAACTGATTTACAAACTGCTTTAATTCCTTACAAATTATTCTTCGATCTATCTAGGCCTACTCACAATTAATGCTTTCTAAAATATCGTTTGGAAATGCTTGGATGGTGTTAATCATAGTAAAAATTTTAGAGTCCAACCAATGAAAATCTTTTAATAATCCTTCATTTGGTAAAAAATCAAATAACTAGATCAATAGTTGGTCGAAAATAATATTTTACCAACTTTTTTTTTTTGTAGAGTTTAAAACCGCAACCTCGACCCAAGACAAGCTGATACTGATTATATATGTAATAATGACAAATAAATAAAAAATACAGTTACTCTTTGATCGTATACAAGCATATATAAGTATACAATATTATGTAGGTATTATAGTGACTGCTATCCATTTATGTATTATAACGAAAGTATTTTCTACATTTCTGACGTGTTTATACTGACATGAAACCATAATCAACACACTTAGAATTTTAACGTCATAGCAGAATAATCCATGGTTATCTGATGATGTGCTTAGTATATACTTACCAAATGTTGTACAATGACGTACAAAGAAAGCAGAACAATAAACATAGACGCCTGGAACATGAAATAGACAAAACAATAGAATAAAAAATTTTTTTAAAAGAATCGAAATCGTACAAATTAATCAAGAAATTATAGATAAAATAGAAAATGTTTCAAACTTTAAATTTGTAATGATTGTCGTTGTTAAAATTTGAAAGTTCTTGGATGAATAAACAAGAAATAATAATAATAAACACATTTGCCAAAACTAAACGAAGAATACACAACTTTAAATGTGTTCAATTACTTATTTGTCACGCGCGCACCGAACGTCCGAACGTTTAATTTTTGATACTTCTAGATGCGGTGGAAGGTGACTTTTTTGTGTCCAGCGCACTTGCAATGCTTGGAAAAAAAATAAAAATATGTCCAAACACATAAAATGTACATTTTATGTAAGTTGCAAAGTTGCACATGATTTATCGAACCTTTTCCACTACGTCACACAATCCCTTTGCACGCGGAGACGTAAGTTTGTATATTATCTTTGATTATATTATGCTCAACTATACCATGGTTACGCTGTGACCAGCCGCGGGGTATGAAGGTCTTATTTTCAAAATGTTTACTATGATTGTGTTACTAATTGCCACTGCGCCGCGTTAATAAATGTTAGGAACGTGACGAAAAACAGCATGCACGGCTCGGAAGGGAAGGCAATGTTCAGTTCCGTGCCACTTCGCCCTTTTTGTACCACACAATACACGATTTTCAATATATTCAATGTTTGATAAGTTTCTACATTTATATGTTTTTAAAATAAATAAAAAAAAAAAAAACGAATGGGCCTCGCTTTACTGTACAGTTGGGGGTGGAGTGCACCTCGTTTATAGGATAGGTCATTATTACAATGGCTTTGTTAAATTTGAATGCAATGATAGATATCATTGTATACGAATAACGATTCTGAATGGAGTTAATATGTTTGTCTAAAATTTGTATATAATAATATAGTATTTTATATTTAAATTGAATTATAATGAAATTTCGTAAAAATTTTAATTTCAAATGGTCATACAATTTTTTTCTTTTGGTCCGGTAAAAATGTTTTTAAACATTTTTGAAGAGTAGCTTATGGATAACCTAGTGTTAAAATTTTGAACCTAAGTATGAACAGAATAAATTTCATGAATTTTTATCTACAAGATAACTTGCAAATTATCGTGATTTTGACACATTTTATACAAATTTGAGCTTTATGGGCTTATAAAAAAGTTTGAGTGAAACGATCTCCGACATTTTTTAATGACGATAATTTAAACTTATTATAAACCGTGTATTAAATTTTCAAGAGTTTTCGGTCAGCCAATTAAATTTTATAGATGTTTAAAAAAAAAAATTTTACAAAAATCGAAAATTTAAATTGTCTATAATTAAGTCAAAATATATCAAAATACTTTGAAAACCCAACTATGTATAGAGAATGCCAATATAAAGATTTGGTGAAAATTTCAAGTTGTTGCAATTTTTGGTTTTTGAGTTAGAACATTTAAAAAAAATGTATTTTGTAAAAACGTGATTTTGCGTAAAATTTCCCGTTTTTTTCGTAATTTTTTTATCGTTTTTTTTTTCGATTTTTTAAAAAAGTATTGAAAAAGTTGGATTTTTGACTAACCCAAGTACTATCTGCATTCATATTCCTTTCAAAAAAGTTGCTGTTTAAGAAAATCGAAGCATTTTTACTACCAAAAATCGTGTCCTCAGACACAAAAAAAAAAAAAAAAACACACATCATTGTAAAACCAATAGATTCCATCACTCCGTTCAGAATCTAAAACTATAATACTGTGGAACTTCCATAAGTTTATCCATGTACAGAATAATATCATTCGTATATTGTAGAACCACATTACTAGGTTAACACATGCTTTTATATCACATTAAATCGTCTTGGTGATTTTAAAGACTCTCATACCACTGATTGATGAGTCGTATTAATGAGCCTACTGCCACAGCTATGTGCAGTTCTACTTCTATAATACGATAATATAACTAGATACTTAGGCCACATTAATAATGATCAAAATGTTATAAACGGTTGGGTTGTACGTAAATGTTAAACAGATATACCAAATATAACTGAGAAATTTGATAATAATACCAAATTAAAAGGGTTTTATCTACAAGCAGTATATAAATCAACCTCCCTTCAAACAGCAAAGAAATATTATAATAGTGTTATTCTTATCTCACTAATTTGGCTAGTTTTTATTTATTTTTTTGTTGCGTTCGTAATGATTGTCCGAACAAGTTTTTGATACTCTTCTGTTATCTCGACTACCACGCCGATGCCGCGACTATAGTTCGCTTGATTACTTGCCGACAGTTGTTGTATTTCCGTCGTTATATTTATTAATTTTAAAATATATATATATATATATATATATATGAATCTGTGGAATTTACCGAACAGTGAAAAAGATGCGCTTGAATTTTTTCATGAGAAGGGTTTACTTCCGAGACACCGTGAATCCAAAAACGGTCATAAAAAAAACTATACATCAGCCAAAAAGAAATTTTTTGGACATGCTGTAACCTCAAGATGTATCAGCATAAAAACAATATGCTTATGGGTAATTATGTGTTTTAGGTAAATATAGAATTATCTGGATAATACCTACTATAGTAGTCGAAATAACAGAATTGAGTAGTCGCGGCATCAATTGGTAGTAGATATAACAGAAAAGTACCAAGTTTTTTACGGACGAAAATGTTTGAAAAATACCAGATAATGTATGATTAATTATGGATATGTGTATCACCGATAATAACCCATGGTCAGCTTTATGTAGCATGCACTCGCGTAAGCTCGACAAATAATTTATATCCTCCTGACCAAAAAATAGAAAAAATGGAAAACATAGTCTACCAAGAAATGATATTGTTCACTGTTTTCATAAATTATATATAAACTTCATTTATTATGTTATTTATTACACTACATATTATACTAGGTATGTTTATTACAGTAAATTACATCAGTTATTTTTTTTGTGTTTTGTAAACAATTTTTCATGTAAGGTTTTCAGCTTTTTATTATTATTTTTTTTTTAATATCTTACATAATATTAATATTGCTTGAAAATATTTAGTCTAAGATATTTTTCGCAAAATATTATAACGAATGGGGACGAGAATGGTGACGGGAATGGACGTAGTCATTACGTCAATAGGACATGGACGAATACGGTTATGGAGTGGCGTATGGTGATACACACACATTGTACACTCGGACAAAGCAGGGTAATTTAGTTAGTACTATATAAATACTGACCAACAATATATAAATATTATAACTTCTAATCTTAAAACTAACAGAAACGTTTTAGAAACATATGGGAAATAATTTTTATGGCAATCACATTATATTTACAATACTCCACAAATGTTTTTATAACGTATCATTGAAATGATTTAATTATACTATAGGGTTGTAAAATTTTATGAAATTTATTTTCTTGAAATATATCATGAAAAATTCATGAAATATTTCATTTCCATGAAAAATATTTTTTTTTATTTCCAAGTGAACATTTTTAAAATTTGGTTTATTGTATCAAATAAAGAAAATATATAACATAGTTACATACTACATACATTATAATTCACAAACATAGATATATAAAAAAACCTAGATAACTGACTATAAGACAATATATTGAAGTCAGCCATATGCCAACAGGGAAAAATTGAATGATTTATTGTATCAAATATGTATATGATATATATTTGTAATATATATTATATAATTATGTCATATACATATGTATAGGTATTCTTATAATCTTATCAATTGAGTTATTTTTTAAACATTTCCCTGTTGGCAAATGATCACTAGACTTCAATGTTTCTATGGGAATGTATTATGCAAATCCGCTATCTAGTTGTTTTACATGTCTATGAACACAACATATATAAATTAAAAGTTGTTTAACAAATCTTTAGTATAATTAATTTAAACTATACACTTTAAAATATTACTGAAAATACACTACTTTTTTATTCACTGCTGAAATTGACCATCAGTAGTATCTTGGTAGAGTTTTTAATCCGTAAAATTTGGTTGATAAATGATACCTAATTTATAAGTTACTCATAATCAATGTTTTCTGTGTTTTATCAATATATTATTATTTCTAATCATCTATAAACACATTTAAAAGAAGAAAAAAATATTTTTTATAATTTCATTGAAATATTTCAAATTTACAACCCTAATTATATACATATATATAGATTTTTCTCTGTTGTGAGACCGCATGTGCACTGTTAAATTGCCATTCTAACAAAACATCTTTGGGTACAGCTCACATGAATAAGATTATTCTCCGGTACGTTACCTGCATTGTCAAACTGTTGCTCATAAAAAATGTAATTTTTCACCATTGAGAATGAATATAACATATATTTATATTAATTTCTGATATATTATTTCTGAGATTAACAACTAAATAAATAAGAATACTATGCTACGTATTACTATGTTTTTAATGTTATGCTCTTGTTTATAATATTAAAAATTGGATTATGTTCGATATAAAACTGTGTTAATACTAGGCCAATTGTTCCTTCTTTGTCTGGTTCGTGGATTTAATATTGCATAATATAATACCATATCATGAAAAAGAAAAATATTTAATAGAATCTTTCAATTACTCCCAATTTATATCAAAAGATTTCCATAAACGGTGTACTGGAAAAGATTTGGAAATGTACAATGTAAAATTATGTATATTATAATTATTGAATTACATAATTTTACCACCACCAAGTATTCTGTAAACGTTTTCAGTTTTTATAAATAATATAAATATAAATATTAATTTTATAAATATTAATAACTGGACGAAAAAAAGATGAAAACATATGATCGGACTCTATTCGAAATCTTCTCAAAAAAAAACATAAAATAAATAAAATAAAAGTGGGAGAAAAAAATTTTTTGCCTATATTATGTATAACTCGGTGCAAAAATGTAGATTTTTAAAAAAATTTCAAAAGAAACATGCTATGGGCACAAAATGCCCATAGCCAGTGTTTTAAATATATTTTATTACTACTGATACAATTTTAGTGATTACTTTTTTTATCTCTGTTTAGATTTTGTTTTTTTTTTTAATAGTCATGAATTAATATCAATATTTTTATGTATCTTAAAATTGTTAGGGTTGGTTATTAATTTATTATAAAACTAAATTTATTATATTCGGGTTATTCTTTTATTCCAGCTATTTGGGGTGTCAGAATTCATCTGTTGACTATATTTTGTAAGCAAGCCAACACTATCGTGTATTGGTTTTAATGACAATTTTCACCAATCTAGCATGATACCCAAAACATTATCGTTATGTTACTGTATCCGTAAGTGTTTGCGTTTAGAACCGCGAGACGTGAATTCTACCCACACAGATTTGCCTTGTTCTACAAACGTTTTCTTACAAACGTACGACGGAGATCATACATGCCAGTATAACGTCCTCTAAACTTAAATATTAGTGTTATTTCTTAGAAAACATTTTATTGTCAAGCGACACCAATTTTATAGTTAAAAAAAATTGATCATTGTTACTGACTAAAGAATTAATTCACGTTTTATTTTCGTAATATTGTATAATACGAAAGACAAAATAGTTATTGGAGTATAGAGGTGAGCAATCAAATTGGTTATTATTTATTAATTATTAACATAACCTACTATAAAATTTACAATGGACTTGGAAAATAATGAGTTTTATTGATTTGTTCAACACATTTGTATTCGTATTATTAACTTATCGTATTGTGTTTATTAGGAAAAAAAGGACTACAAGACTATGACTGATGAACATTTTGAACAGGTTATATTCATAAAATGTAACAAACAAATGTTTGTTTAAATACTTTTTTAAATAAAATATAAAAACGAATAATTTTTTTTTATTATTTTTGTATGTGAAGATTATTTTAAATACTTTTAAAAAGTATTTGAGTAATACTCAAATATATATTTTATGTATGTAACTTTATTTTCTGTATCTGTCAGTGTATATTGTATTACTATATAAAAACTATATATTATTTGAGCTAACAAGGTCTTCGTCTGTTTTTTGTGTTTATTGGGCTCAGTCCGTTAAAATTTTTTATAAATAAATAAATATATACATAATGTTATAAAACAAAGTCTTACCTACGGATTTTAATTTTTGTGAGGATACCATCCATTGGTGTATTTATTTCTTTACCTACACGTAATAGAATTAGCCCATATAAGTTATCCTTGCCCATTTTTGATTGTAACCATGTTTTTAACCAGCACAAAAATAAAACAAATAGTATATATAAGTAATTAATAATTAGTAAATATCACTTAGATTAGTACATTATTTGTATCTAAATGAATAATAATAAATATTATGGGAATATGCTGCAGAATCAGAAACATTTATGATTTTTTTAGCTCACGGGGATTCCTGCAGTATCTCTGGCTCACCTCTCCCTTTCTAAAGGTGCCATTACATATTAATAATACAACTATTTATATTTTGTTACGTGGTATATATTTAATGTAAATATTATGAATTATACTACACTATTATAATTTTGGCATAGCCATTTACAAGTTGATGAAATAGTATTTATATTATATTATATTATTATAGGAACTATGTAAGACGTGTATAAGATTCATTGTAATAAATATTATTGTTTTCCGCAATTATTGCTTCTCAAAACCCGAACTATTATTTGCGCCCATGATTGGCTCCATGTATAGACATCTTCAAATTTGACAGGAAAATATTCGCAAACGAAGCTGAGTTAAAATAAAAAAGTCAAGTCAATATATATTTATAATATTATTCTATAACACTATTACTCTCTCGCGACCATCAATCGTCCACGTCTCATGGCATCCAATTTGTCACGAGACCGTAAAAAGCCGAACGGTTTAAAAACTATCGTATACTTATATAATATTATGATGCACCTATACATTATTATAGTAACTCATCTTTGATATAATAATAATATAAATAATATAGGGAATCGTACTATGTATATCATATTGTTGGGCGTAATAAACTGGTCCGCTTTTCGATGGCGACTCGACTGTGAAAGTGCCAATAACCATTAAATCGCTATCGGTTACATTATATATTTTATTATTTATCCACGCGTGACTAATGACGTTCGATATCAATATGTAATTTCGGTGGAAATGTTTCGCATACAGAAGCATCGCGTCGGGAAAATAATATCGCACGTTTTTATTATATTGTTGTGCCACGCGTGCACTGGACCCTTCACGTTGTTTATCTGTAGATACGATATATTACAATTATTATTATCGGCGTAACGTGTTGATCCCTACCCCGTCCCCCGCGTGCATCTAGGATTTGATTTACGTTTCGTTCTCACCGATTCGAGCAGTAAAACAACAGTGCAATAATAATAATAATAATAATAATAATAATAATAATAATACACTGCAACCGTGCGATTCACAATATTGAACCATATACGCGCAGCATCCTCGACGCCACGGCCTAACAAGCAGTGTACCGCGCGTATTATATTATATCCGACGAAATATACCGACCGTCCGGCCGAGAGGCGTGCCGAGGGGTCAGATTTAAGGGTTCAAACTTCCAAAACTGTCCGGCTCGTTGCGGTTTCTTTTTCCATTTTTCAATGAAATATTGCTTTTAAGCTACATGTATATATATATATATATGTGAACTTTTATAAGTATCCTATACTAATATTTATAACTCTGGCCCGGCCATATAAAATTCTGGGCACGCCCTTACGACCACTAATTGCTATTAGTGTCTAGTTTTTAGATGACAAACGCGTATTGGCTTTCAAAGTATCAACTTTCCCCGCCAACATTTTTATACAGTATAATATAAACATAATAATATCCGTTCGCGTTTATATAAGCACCATCTTCGCCGAACAAAACCATATAATGTTCATATTATTATTATCTATACGCAGTATATTCCTGTTACGTATCATTACATTATATTATATAATACAAGTAACTACTGCAACTCCGCATTATTATTATAACGTTTATATTTTAATTTGTTTTTTTTTTTTCGGTTCTTACTCGTAAATATAATATTTATTTAATATGTCCGTATGCGATGCACTGCGTACATAAACGCAGCACACGCATAAATACGATTAAATGATTTTTTCCGTGAAGCACTTGCACCCGGATAAGGTTAATCAATGCAAATCGATACATACGATAGTGCATTATGCATTTACGTACATAGGTAGACGTTTTATAAATTACCTCTCTCGACTAAGTTAATTAAATGCATTCGCATTTCGCTGTGAAAATAGGTATATAGTGTTGGGAATAGGGATATCGAGGAAAAAATAAGCGTCGACTTCAATTTTTTTTTTATTTATTTATTTATTTATTTTTTCATTCAGTTTCCAGTCGCAAAGTGATTTTTAAATGTCACGAACTGTATACACAATAATATATACAGATGTAATCGGTATGTTTACGGTCGTGTTGAATCACGTTGTACGTATACATCAACATCAATAATAGACATTATCATAATACAATAGCCCAGTATTGATAACTGTGTTAAAAGCAGGACAGGCGGATATTTATTAAAATCGTTCTTAAAATACGACTGCCTTGTGTACCATAATATTATAATAATAACATAATTTAAATAAAATAACTATTTCAGCCATAACTGTTACGGCTAAATATTGCAATCATCCGTACAGTCTATCTCATAATGTTAAATAACACGCAATATCCACGTCAATTTATTTTTCGAACTTGAATATTATTACAATATATATTATGCACATGGTACCTACATAATTTTTATTGTGCTACACTGCCACGTAAAGATCAATAAACTATTTGAATTATGGTAAACAATTCACAAAATGTTTGATTATTGTACAATTATTTAAAATAAATTATTTCTGTATTTTTATGAGCAAACGCAGTTTATTGGTGATTCACAACGATGTTTGTTTTTACGGGGGGAAAAAAAACATTATTCCGAGTAAAAAAGAGCATAAAAAGTTGCACTTGTATTGACACAGATGGTCTTTTAAAAATCAGTGAACCTCTTGAAGAATTGTTTATTTTTTTCTTTTGACTTGATGAAGATCGTTTTTAAATAAATTGATTACCATAATAAAATAATATGGCTGTTTTTACTGCCCACTCCATTATAGATTTAATTATTGCATGAAGGACGTTACAATATTTTAAACTCTATGCGTGCATAACTGGTGCTCTACAAATATTATAAAAAATGTACACGTAAATTAATATCACAACATTTATAGTAAGTGTAATATACTATATACATATTATTTGGCCTAAAAATGTTTGGCTGTACATGAATTAACAGTGTAGTAAACAATATTAAATACACATATACATATGCACAAACAATTAAATACACGATGCAGTCGAGTGGTATGGAGTTTCACAAAATACATTTTTCACGTTTTTCAATAAATTATATCTCATAGTTAAACGAATTAGTTAAATTATAATTAATTAAATTAAACTATAAATTAAAGTGAAATTTTAATAACTATAAATATGGGTAGAACTATTTTCTTCTAAAAATATCCATTTTCATATAAAAAAAAGTCCTTCGTATATTTTCTCTTCATACACAAATTATAGTAAATTTTCCTCTACATTTATCGATTTAATCAACATTTTTGTAACGTAATAGTCATTTTAATCTAACAAGTATTATTAATTTACTAACAGAAGCCAAATAAATTAAAATTATAAAACGACATTTTACTTATAATTTATTTGGCGTCCGGTATCGATATTGTGTAGGTACTATGTTAAAAAAAATTATTTAACAGAACATATTTATTTGTTGATAAAATGTCTCTATAACTGTTTACAAAAATTAATGATTATTATTAAATACAATATTTGTTTTTGTAATATTTTTTATTTGGAAAATTTGGTATTAACTGTATGGTTTTTCAACAACATTTATTTGTTGTATGATAAAAATAATTTCTGCTTATAATAAAATAAATTATATTATAGAAATTTTTAATATTAATTATAAATAATTGAAAATTAAATTTTTTTAAGGAAATTGAATTTAAATTTATAGTTTACACTTGAAGTTTGTTAGTGCAAAAATATGGATATTGTAATCATACGATAATTTTTATTTTGAAAGAAAACGGACAGTAGAAAAAATATCAAGGAGGAGAATGAAAAGCGGAGAAAAACACGGTATTTCAGTTACGGAAAAATAATATCTAGGGTCACTGATATTGCCTGTACAACCATTACATCAATAAAATATTCAAATTGATTTAAGTTTGACGCACGAAAATTCACCATCGGGTAGAGGCCCAGACAGCTATGGGATTAATTTCTGCGCTAGGAACTCCGCGATTATTCAGTTATTACACTATTATGTTTTAATAGTATCTGTTTTTACTGTACAACATTTTTGAATTTTTATTATGTTACACAAAGTCTACGGAAAAATGCCATATAATAGCTACTGCGCACACGGGGCATGGTTACGCTAAAACATTTTGCGAGTGGTATTGTAGTAGTTACTCAGCAACGCCTTTAATTTTCTAAATTGCTTTCACTGATGTAATCTATACCATTTCATGCGTATTTTTTTTCTTACTTTTTTCCATGACGTTTCTCGGCACCGTTAAATTTTATATGTGTAAGTAATACCATTGTTTCGTACGTATATATATATATATATATATATGATATAATTACGGAACAACAATTACTATACTTGTAGTAGAAGAAAAATCACTTAGGAAACACCTACCTATAAATTGTGGATAGGAATATCACAAATTTTTTATATAAAAAAATACATTGGAATTCGAGTGCTATAACTAAGCGGAGTACAAAGTCGGATTGATGTTCAGCTGAACTGATTCAAAACAGATATAGTATTCTATATATCAAATGTTGAATTAAAAGAAATTCGGTTGGTCTGTAAAATTTTAGACATTGGGTATACATAACTTTTTCATAATATTATAATAGTAGTGATTTTAATTGTTTGCATATTATTATACTATATGTATTTTGTATATTTTACAAACTATATGAAATCAAAGTTTTTTTTATAACAGTTGATCTCGAAAACGATGTATTAGATTATTATGTTGGATTACGTAAAGTTTGATTTCAAATGTATTTTTGTGCAGTTTTTTACAATCGTAGGTCATTTTTTTCACAAAGCTATAATCGAAAACAAATTTTCAACAGAAATACCGCTATGAATACATATATTTTATGACTGTTCAACTGTTATAGTTTTAAATTGGAATTATAAGTTTTACTATATAATGTGATCAGTGATCACTATAACATTCAAAATGTAACTGTTTTCAACAAAACGTTTATATTTTTGCATTTCTTTTTTAATAAAAAATATCCCTTTCCGTTTATAAGCTAGTGTTTATACCTAAGGATTTAGAACAATACAGAATATGCAGCAGGGTTGCAAAAGGAGTAAAACGTAAAGTTTCAAAAGTAGATAGCCTGGAAAAAACATAACTATGCCATTGAGAGTATTATATTTTCGTTTTGAAATTACATAGGTATAAGATATATATTCAAAGTTTACCCAGTTATATAACACATTTGACCGGATGCCATATATTTGTAAGTCATCGACAGCGCTCGTAGGTCTGAAATGAAAAATAACGAAAATTACTACTTCGTCGAATAACATAACACATAACCTTTGCAGTGCATCTGTACCACGATCTTGCAAATGCTTGAAGTCTTATATAGCCAGTGATGGAAATAATAAAAAGGCTCTAATTGCCGTAGCCGTAGATAGGTGTATAAGTGAAAACCCCACAGTCTTCCGAAACCTCTAAGGGTCGTTAGAAAGAAGTAATGTTACAATTAACAAGTCTCATTGATAGCGCGGACGCGTGACGACGGCAATAATGCCTTACATCAGAGCGTAGAATTTTGTGCAGTTGGTCTACAAGAACACTGCCACCGACAATTAAAACAGTCAAAGCTTATGATTTGGAATGAAATCTGGTTAAAGTAATTGCAGCATTCAAACTTCAAACATAACTTGTTGCGTAATAATATTATTTGCTAAACCGAGAGTTCTATAGGATTTATATATATATGTATAAATATGAAAAATATCAGTTAAACTCAACAATTATTATTGAGTAGATTTGTGTGGGTCAGGTATTTAGAAACTTCAAGGTAATAAGGTTCCAAATAAATTTACAAAAAAAAAAAAAAAAATTGAACGAATCTTCATATTATAATATAGTATTGGTAAAAAGTATAAAGTTTAGCATTTCACAGAGATAAATAATAAACAATAAACGGTATGGTTATTTTGACGAGTAAGTAATATTATTGTAGTTAACACATGAAACAAATGAAATGGTAAAATTTGTTGATAGTTAATATCATTATGCATAATTTGTTAGAATAAAAATTTTAATGTTTACTCAACAATATTTTTCGTTAGATATTCTGGTTTTTATTTTTTAAATAGATTTGAAAAAACTATTATAACATTGTATTATTTGAATAAAATGCCAGTTTTCAGTCAAGTATTCAGTACTTTTATAAAAGACATATAGTTTTAACCGTTAAAATTTAACGTGGCCGGTTTGAGGTGGAGTCCGTAGAGCCATAGAGGAGATATTAATATTTATGTGCGGTTTTCTCGGGCCAATATATCCGATTTTCAATTACTTTTGAAAACGAATCCGGTTTTTTTTTATTTATTTTAAACAAAAATAGTTGAAGTGGAAGAGAACAAGATTATTGAAATCTTCGAAAATACAAATGTTATAGCTTTGTGCAACAAAAAAAAAAAAAACAGTAAACGTCAATTCTTGGGACTAGAATCATATTATGTAAAAAAAGTCGATCAATAATTTAAATCACTATATACTACATGCAGTATGTAGTATTTCGATGGAAATATATGATTATTTTTTGTATTCTAAAAAAATATTGAATAGCTGACTTTGAAAAATGCAATGCTATAAAAATAATAGATTAATATCTTTAACGTAGTACCGTTATACTACATTTCGACTGTTGGTGCGTGAATCAATAGCGTACATACATATAGTATTGCATCAATTGTAACATATAATTAAAATTATTAAAATTATACTATGTGTTCTATACACGTGAGAAATATAATATTATACATTTTTGCAACTTTAACGACAGTATAGTGACATCGTAAAATATTTCCATTCTATAATCGGTAAGGTATTGGACACATCGAACTCGAATCGTCTTTCGAACCATTCGAACCATATTTGGGAAAAAAATGTGATAAACTTTCATACACGGGTTCGATAACTATTTTATTGTGTAATTTTCTGTTTGAATTTTTTAACTGCGTATCATGTTATTTGACAGCTGTTCTTGACGAGGATCCATGTATTTTATTTTAACGTATTTGGCGATACGAGTCACCAAAATTCGAACAATCCATTACATAGCCCCGCGGATTTGATACCTTAATCTTAGCATTCAGAAATCAATACGAGAATTGATAACCTAAAAGCTTTTATACTTAATGTAAAGACGTAAATTTTACGAAATACTATATAATATAGAAATATATTGGTTCTTGTAATCATGAACAATCCTAATCAAAAAATAGGTATACTTACGTTTCAAGGGCTGTAGCCAAGTTAGTGCGATTGGTTTGATTCCATATTGAAATACCACAATGATACTTTACATTAATTCATAAACTTTGAAAATTCATCACGGACAATCAATGTAATGTCAACAATCGTTACAATTTAATCGTAACTATAAAAGTGCGTATAGTGCGATGACGGATGAAGTATTGAATCATGAGAAAAGTTATGCAGTGCAAATGTAGTATTCAATTATAAGTTTTCATCGGGTTATAAAACGTTTCCTTTGGTCTGCTTTATGAAAACAAATGTATGGATTAAGAATGTTAAGAATGTTAAGAAAACAAAAATGGTCTAAAATGGTTTACTGCAACAAATAATAATATACATAATATGACGCATAACTAGTAAACACTTACGTGATGGAATTTGCATGAGAAAAAGTACTGCAACCGAAAGATTATATATACAAGGTCGGAATGTAAATAAATAAATAAATAAATTATTAAAGGTACTATAAATTTATATTGAATAATAAACGTTACCAATGCCTGGTTAGACCTTTATTTTTTTTCCAAATAGACGGTACCTCGCGAAATGTTAGGTTTCTTCGAAGCGATAATTTTATGAATAATTGCGACACGCTGTATAATTCACAGATGATTTACATATATTTAGGGCAACGTAAAAAAAAAAAAAAAAATTATGTAATTGATGTTTCAGCAAATAGAATTTAAGCTTAGTTGCGAACGTAATATGTCGTCATCTTACGATACCACTGCGTTTACATACGGGTAATATTAAAAGCGCAAAAATAAAAAGATATATCGCAAAGTATATCTGTCCGTAAACAAAATGAGAATAATGTCAACTGTCGCATTTTTCCTGCCGCCACCGCAAGATGATGTCAAATTAAAATCCGTCAATGGTGTACACTGTACGTTATAATATTATATATATATTACATTATATTATTTAAACGTCGAAAGAAAGCTTCAACTATATTATAGGCTTAACGCAAAAATCTCTTCTTTGGTTTCCACCATGTTTGATAATTATTTTTATCAAAGACGACATATATAAATATAAAATCCAAATAGTTTGAGAAAATTCATTCGATTTAATGGCATGACAACTATTTATAATAAATTACCAACACGTGATTGACAACACCTGTAAACGCGTCGTATCTCGTCAGTGGGGATAGTCACTGATTATATATATATATATACTGATATTAATCCATGTTTCACGATAATTATGTAATTGTTCTTTTCTTTTAATGGAGTTGTTTCAGAGGGAGGATAGCCTGACTTATAATTATACTAATAAAATTGTTCCGAATATTATTCGACGACGTCGAACGTCTTCCATTCGATGGTGAAACAAAAAACTTGCATAATTATAATTATTATACTGTATGCCTAAAAGTATACCTAAAAATACACCAAATTTGCAAAATACCTCTAAAAATTGTTGATATTCAAAAACAAGTGATGAAAAATCATGTGTGACATCAGTTACACGTAAAACATATTGTTTAAGTGTTTTAATTAGGATGTTCTTGAATATTCCTGTTCTCAAATTATAACGTTATCTAAACACATAGATTATAGTAATATCATAAAAATCTAAAATTTCTATTTTGTTTTCATATCCGTTGCTGCTCAAAAAGCACGGTGGTCCGTTAAAGTGGTTAGACCGACCTCCCGGCTCTTACACTAGAGCAACGCTTCACAACGTCGACGTGATTACAAATAAATTTGCTTGGAAGAAAAATCGTACAACCTAACTTTACAATTGTGCCACACTATACGCAATATTTTGGCAAATATAATGACTCAGTTGCAAACAATAATATGTCGTCATGCAAAGATGATGAAGAACCGTTATATATTATACTGGTGTTGTAGAAACCGCCAAAATAAACGAATTTATTGGAAACATTTATATGTTCTTAATAATGTGAACTAATTGCAAGACGACGTAAAATTCCAATATTTGTGGAAAATCTGAGAATAAATACTATAAATTTGCATATGACCTGTTTCTTTAACTCACTTTATCTTTTTTAGCATTCTCTGGTATTTTTCAATGAAATAAACATGGCTATTTTTCAACTGCTTCAACAAGATTAGCAGTCAACACAGTCTCTTCTTTCGTTTTTTTAACATTTTATTATAATATAATCATCTACTAATTAGATTATAATATACTAAACGGTCGTGTTCAGCCGTGAGGAGATGTAACGGCAACTTTTATCAAACGTCTGGTAGCAGCAATCACTCGGAATTATAGTTGCTTTCATATCGCATCGCGGTCGCGTTGTATCATCCTATAATGGAATGTGCCCGATTCACAAACCCGTGTTTCGTAAAACAAACGATTATTACGCAGGAATTTTTTTTTTTTTTAATCGCGTCGCGTCGTGTTGTTCAATATAGTGGGATGACGGCCTTAAACTTTTCCCCTCTTCTGTAGTACGTGTTCGGTAGTTAAGTGTTATACAACCCTTTATAATGGAGGCGGTAAACCTTTTCCGAGTCAAGTGCTCGAACACGGCCGAAATCTGGTGTTTTAAGCGAATTCACGTGTCGTCAAACGTGAATTTAGGTGTGTTAAAAAAATATAATTATAAAAAAATATAATGTATATTATCAAGACCATTTTTTTCTCTCTTTATCTTGTCCATTTATTTTTTAACGGTTTCAAACCTTGTTGCTGCTTGCATTTTCACGAACGGATAGTAGGGTTTTTCCTTTAGCACTTTTCCTTTTGTATGATATTTAACATATTAAATTCAGTACGTAAAAACGAATTGCAGTTTGCATTTCATTAAAAATTAATAATATACTCTCCACGTCCGTGCGACGGTGTCGTACAGTTGACCATATGGGTCTGGAATTATATATATATATATAACCGGATACCGGAATTATTGAAGTGGCTGTTCGTCCCTTTATCATTTAGCATATTATTAAACAAAAACTATGCACCCAAATATGTTTTATATTCGTGATTAGATTATTTTCATTTGTGATCAACGGCCAGCTGCAGACCGCAATTCCGCGGCATCCCTTACGCGTAAACAATATCCAGCGTTATGTATTGGTGTACACTTGTTGTACTATACCTATACGTCTCCATTGTATATAGTTTCCAGATTTGCATGTATTATGCATTGTTCAACAGGGTGTCGAAAGTCTAGAGAGACGGTAACACATCAATTCGATTTCAGTTTCATTTCGCAACGACTGTTGATGTTTTACCGTTTTCGTCTTTCGCCACCGTTAAATTCATGTGTGTGCACAACGGGATATCCGTGAAGAAATCGATCGGATAAAATAATGTTGTACGTAATGCATACAACGGCGCATACATAAATCGATTGGATAGCATTATTGTGCTGAGAGATTCCATTACGCTTCCGATTCCAAGACACGTTGTAACTGTATGGGGAAAATTCCAATCGCCACTCTGGGATACTCCCGAATTAATCCTTGGCCGCGCATGAGGTTATCACTCTTGCAGGATCTCGATGCGACCGTCCGGTGTTGCACGTTCGAAGAGCCTAAAAATATTTTATAATACGCACCAACATTTCATTTCATTTTTCCAATAGTCATCGTAAACAAAATATATAATATCATGGTCGTTACATGGATATAGGTACATTTTACATTTATTTGTATCAAGAAAAATATTACCCACCTACCCGAGAAAAGAAATACTAATGCAACTTTTTCCACTCAAATATATGAAAGTTCATATCTATTATTGACGTTAAGGGTTTTTTAACGGTATTCGTGCGTGTTACTTTTTTATGCTTTTTACTACGAACGTTTTTTAAGCAAGCCCATTGTATTGGCATAGTTTTATTCGGCTTCTGCACAATCACAATACGAGCCCCTACTAATGGTACGCGTCTTTACTGAATGTACCTAGAGGTTTCACTAATATACTCTGAATTTATCACCGAATTATATATATATTTTTTTTTACGTCGCATATGCGGGTAGAGACTATTTTTAATAATGTGAAGTTTTTTATATAAACATAGTGCTCAATAATTTTGGCAACAAATTAAAATATGTATATTTTTTTTTATAAACATTAATTATACTGTGTTTATTTGCCTGAAAATGTGGTTCAATTCTTTGTTTCATACACTTTATAATTCTTAAACTTTTTTATAGTTGCCAAAAAATTAGTGTTTTTAACGTGATCTACGTTTTTCTATCGGACTACTACAGTCACACGGTATATTTAATACCTGTTGTATCGTTTTAAACGTTATAGTACATACGGAATCAATACCATTACACTTTGTTGGAATCTTATTTAATTCCAATACGGAAATTTGTCAATTATTCGAATAGCTGATAGTAATCATTACATGTCGATATTTGTAAAGAATTGTACACAATATAATGTCACAAAGTTTCTCGATCATTCCTTTTTTTTATATATTTATTTATTTTTTGGACCAGTTTTTTGAAACTATAAAAAATCCAACCTTTATATTTCAAGGATATACAAATTAAATCTATTTACCCTAGACGTACTTGTGTACAACTTTTAACGTACCTATATGGATTGAACTATTATATTTAATCAACGTGAAACTGTTGAAACAGTGTTTTTTTTTCCATGTTTTGAAATAAAATTATCACGGACAGTACGATCAATAAAAGAAGAAAAAGCGCAAATAATTGTAAAACCAATACATTGTACGCCTGCCTCGTTCAGAATCGATAACCACCAACCAAAATTCACGATCAATCTCTTGGAACTGAGAGATAACGTTTTGCCATACGCATGCGGTAGTAGAAACTGTTTCGAGAACACGTCATATTATGATATTATATATTATTATAAGCTGATACGCAACGACGTATCTGTATATTTTACGTTCGATTGTCGGGCCTAGTGGCCGTAGTATATATCGGTAGAGCCACACCGGTTCACCACCATATTCCCACTGAGTTTTGAGAAAAAAAAAAACAACCAACCCGTCTTGATGTGCATGAGTTGTGTTATATACGCGGTGAATGTATTATAATAAATACATTCACCGCGTATAAAATGTTTGTCGAATTGTATATGCATTTTTGTATTAATTTTTGCCTATAAACAATAATGATGACTACCTCTATGCAGGTTACGAAAAATGCCGAAAAAACCGAATACGTACCTACCAACCACATATAATAACAATAATATTGATATGCGGCCCAATATTATAATTTATAATCTTTACGCAAATGTCTATGGTTCGAATAAACTGTGACTTATATTATAGTCGGTAAAATAACAATAACCGTACTTGGATAGATACAAATTAAATATTACAGTCAATAGTCAAACTTATAATTCAATGAAACTCTAG
Organism: Chaitophorus viminalis; assembly: GCA_025469195.1. Taxonomy (NCBI): domain Eukaryota; kingdom Metazoa; phylum Arthropoda; class Insecta; order Hemiptera; family Aphididae; genus Chaitophorus; species Chaitophorus viminalis. Next base: position 27,019 of record JAIPRK010001072.1, read on the forward strand.
TCTATATATATAATACGGATACTATTTTATATGGAACCATATATGACACATTAATTAAAAACATTTATTTTTAACCAATTAATTTTTTTATTATTATCCTACAGTAAATTTTAAACGGTTTTGGTTTGTAAAGTACCTATACCTTTAACAGTCGAATTAATCCTATGATTAAATTAACGAGCTGTGATACGGATACATATATATTCACAATATTGTACGTATAAGCTTATACATACTATAATTACCAATCATTAAAACTGTTATTAATTGTCTATATGACTGTACAACGTACGTTAGTTTTATTATTATTCACATTATTGTTTAATTGCATTATTAGATACTTGGTACACATTATTTATTGCACATATTGACCATACTTTAAAAAGTTTTCAAATTAAAAAATTACATTTATTTACAACAACATTTTTATTTTTCCAAGAATTACCAAGTTTGTTAAGTAATAATTCAATGACGAGGATGGAAATAGATCATTCTTTCGAGTTAGTAAGTTTCGATTCTTAGCCAAAATCATATAAAAAACATTTTACGACATTGCATCTATTATGTAATAAAATTGATGTTCAATATAGTTAAAAAGTTAAAAAATCCATCAGTAAATGGATTTATAATACTTATGAGTTGATAAATTTTTATGTAAATAGAATTAACTTTATATTTATTTTTCAACAAGTATTATTTATCATCTGGAAATTTGTTATATCCTTATTTGTATATTTTTATTTTATATTTCATTGTACATGTAAATTTATTAAATTTATATTTTAATTTATATCAACAGTGTAGTCAAATTTTAGATAATTTTGTTACTCTGTGTCTCCACCAAAATCTTAGCTTGAAAGTGGTATTCATAATTTCAATTTAATTTGCATTGTTGATATTTGTATTTATGTAACTTAATAATTATAATAAATAAAAAATAAAAAATTATAAGCAAACTCGATTGTGTATCGATAATCAATTGTGCTGTTCAATTTTAGACTATTTTCAGGAATATTTGCTTCTCCGTATTTCTAGTTATATATTCTTGCTCGATCTTCGTGACTCAACTCAATCAGGCTACATTCACAGTATTTTTACTTGTTTAGACAATCACGGTACGTGCACGGTACACACTACAACTTCCCAAACAATGCAAGCCATAAAAGTTAATTTTTCAAAACATCAGTCAGCGCTTACATATTTTATATGGATTCAAGAGTTGTATATTTATAAAATTAATTGAATATACATAAAATGATATTACTTTATATAGGTACTATTTAAACAATTTAAATGTAAATTTTAACTATTCTATATTGCTATATTTTTATTCAAGATATGCGTGTACAGTTCAAAGAATAATTTGTTATGAGATCACTCAAATTTAAAATTTCAATTCCATTTTAAATTGCAACTTTTTAACTTCTTAATGCACTTTAAAATATGTAGCCAAGCTATGGTCTTTTACTTATATTTCCATAGGAATTTCTAAAATTTCTATTAAGTAAATTGAAAAAAAAATCAACCAGACACTTCGTAGTAAATATTACTAGTTAACCGTAACAGTAAATTTACATACTATTACAAAAAATTTTACTTCACACTTTTTTATAGACGATTTCACTTTCGGAATGGAAGAGGTCTGCAGTTCCACCCCTGTTTCACTGAATTGCTAGGTATTAAATATACAAAATACATATTTTATTTAAAAATAAACATAGGTATATATAATCATTTGTACAGCAGAAATAATCCTGTTCAAACATTTCAAACCCTAAAATTACCCATTTTATCGCGAAATAAATCGTACAAACAATAAATTACGACCTACTTCAAATAATAAAGTTTCAACACTTGAACAAAAACCTGTCGACCAACGGCTTTTAAAACATTTAAATTTAAATATCAGACTTTACAGTTGATCTTGTACAATACATGTCGAGTTCGTAGAAATGTAATTCAATATGAATTAAAAGACCTTAAAATATTTAACGAAATTCTTCCGATATAAAAAACCGATTGATATTCCTGGTCCAGAGTTTTCTTTTTTAATTTACTTATAAAAAATCGATTCATTGACTAGTGGGAATTGGATGTGAGACTTGCATTTCATCCTTGGTTTTTTTTCTCAGTTCATTGAAATTTTCAAATATTTCCAATTTTCTTAGTACTTATATATTAATGGTGTCGAACGTTTTTTTTTTTTAATTTAATAAACAATATGATTTATTAATAGCTGATTTATTCGAAGAAAAATAAACACTATTAAATTATATAAAATACAAAACGGCGATATTCTTCGGTTCTTCCGAAACATTACCTTTGATCCTACATGCGTCACGTAAAATGATCTCGTAAGTTCAGTCTCGTATTTACATCATATTATTATCATGATATTAAATAAACGTAATATGTCCACGGTGAATTTGATATATTATCGAACGCGCGACTCTGAAAAATGTTAGTTACACGAATGGAATTATTTCATTGCGCCCGTGTAAGCCCAGCCGTATCGTATTATGATATGATTTGTATATTTGTATATTATAATATATAAATACTCGGCCACTCGGGTTAAACACATTTTAAATTTTCCGTCCCTCTCGCCATACTTAAGTTTCACAAAATTCCGCCGGCTATTGTATATACTCACATCGTATAACAATAACGACTGGGTACGCAGTCTATACTATAGTGTGGACATGGTTCATCATAATATAAGTATAATCGCGAGTTCGTATATTCGATTCAACATGCATTTGATTACCATGTGTAATAAGAGTATAATTATAATATACTCGACCATGTTATTGAATACCAATTATTATTATGCACCATAACGAAATAAATTGCACTTACCACTTGCAGTGTTGTATAATATATAATTCCGTATGATATCATATTATAATCTATATGTTATGATTATTTTATAACTTGCAGTTTTCATTCGAAGGTATTAAAGTACTTGTTATATACTATGACGTATCACTTAGGTATATAAAATATACGTTTGACTTCAAAGTGAATGGTACGACTGCAAGAAACTTTCAGAACACTATTTTTAATTGGAAAATTTAGAAGCAAAAAGTGTATAAGTATACAGCAGAAACTCCACCAGATAGATATCAGATACCAGGTCAGATATCAAGTTGCGTCGTGGTTTTTAATGAAAATTCCGGATTAATGAAGGCTCACTTGCCTGGAAATCATCTGTATGTGTGTGCAATATTTTGTAAAAAAACAAACTTGGCACTCTCCAATGACATTTCGCCAGAGTTAGACGTATGTGTCTACAATTACGTTCTACCAAAATCCTGGAATACAGGGAATCTTCAACCTCGGGAGGTTCACCAGTTTTTAATGTTTTGGGTGTGTATTTTTCGAACTTCCGTTATTTTTGAAAGAAAAAAATATCCATTTTGAATAATAGTCAAAAAATTAATCAATTGTTTGAGACATTATCTGTTAGTTGTATCGTTTACGTTAAATAAGTTCTAGTATGGCTGTTATAACGGAGAAAATACAATACAATGAAGCCGGAGTGGTTGTACCGGATTAATAGATGATCGGATAACCGAGAATATAGCTAAATAAAATACTGATAAACCTATTCATTGTCTGTTCCGACCATAATCCGAAAGTGTATGCAATACGATGTCGAAGTAACACTTAGAGCAAACTAATATTTGGATTTCGATTGTTTAAAATTTCTGAAATTATATTAGATCTGTTGTTTCAGAGTAATTATAGGAAGTCTTACTCGATATACCACGCCGGCTTATAAGATTTCAGTGTAAATTTACAATGTACGATGTAACTTTTATAGGTAACCGATGTTGTAGTATAAAGTGACGACAATCGGTAATATTTCTTATTTCATAAAAAAGTCCACTTCACGTTTGTTAGTAGATAATTCATTTAAAATTTAATTTGCACTTATCGATATTGAACGATTAATTGTCAATATTGCCAACCATTTTAATATAATTAATATAATACAATTATAATAAGAAATATAATTCATATTTTTATTTTATTGATTTTATGATATCGTACTAACAGTGGCAATTTATATCAATTTTCATACTGCATATACATATTATTATGGACTCCTTTCATGATGATGTATAATTTTGCTTTTGATTTAGAATATTAGACACTATATATTATATAGTTCAAATCTGACGTGTGTTAAAATATTATTATGACAAATTGACATGTATTTAATTATTACTATAACTTTTAATTTCTAAAAAAAAAAAAATCACGTAAAATGGCAAACCAGTTACGTTTATAATGACGTCTTTTGGTCATCAATCATTATTTCCTATACTAAGAATATATGAATAGTAAAGACAGTTTTTTTTTTTTTACTAGCATAAATTAATATACGAGTAGCAATAGTATGTAGATTAAAAATTGTGTATTCTTGTGAGAAGAAAGGATATTAGAATAAAAGTACACCAAAAATATACGCAATTAACTTAATTGACTTTTACGACGCTATTTATTACATTTTACTGTGCGCAAAAAATAGTGATCGCATAAAATTACGAGTAGTACCTACAAATTAGCCAACTATATACATTTTGTTTTATATTTATGAGTTTTGCGATAATATTTCTCTTCCCCTCTCTGTATCCGACTATCCACGGTTCTACAGCTCACATTATTATTATACGCCGAGCTGGTCATCGCGTGTTTTAAAAGGATAAATATCAAGTAATCTAGATAAAGAGACAAGATAAATTATAATATAGTCATCTAGAAGAAGATAAAAAGATGAGTAATGTTATAAAATTATCTAGTTACAAAGATGAAAAAAGTTTTAAAGAAAGAATATCCGAAAAAAGTTGTTAGTCATCAACATTATAATGTACCAGGTGATTAAATTGAATCCTGATCTTGTAACGATGAGATTCCCTAAAATTTGAACCGGATATAAAAATAAGCCAATTGCGAGTTAAATTTGCACATTTTTTGAACAGTAAATGTATATCGCAAATCTTGTCCTGTTATAATCTATATATTACATAATACAATGAATAATAATACTTATAATAAATACTGATAGATAATCGTAGTACATTATATACCGAAACATCAGAACGCTAAATTGTATGTTCGTGAAGTGGGCCTACCTAAGTTTATCAACAAAGTTCTTCTTACCTAAGTTGCAAGTATGGTGACAGAATTTTTATGCTAGGGGAGTGGTACAGAGCAAAAACATTTTTTTAGTGGGGCGAGCAAAAAATTTTACTTGTTTATAAAGAACAAATTATTTAATTATGATTAAGTATCTATTAGTGAGCACTGCATATTACAGACAAAATGTAATTTAATTTAATTTTTAAAATATAATTCAATGTAAATAAATAAAATTATTATATATAATCATTATTTTTCGAATATGGTGAGCAGCAAGACTATCCAGGATTTTGGAAATACTTTTGACTATTGAAACAATTTTTACATATGATAGTCTGAAATATTGTTAATTTTATTTCTTAACATTTGTTTTATTTGTTGTGGCTAGAAGAAGTTACATCCACTTTGGCATCTTGAAGGATGTATGATAATTATCGCTATGGTGCACAGTAAAAGTAATTTGGAAAAAGCCAATTTGTTGCAAGCCTAAGAAAATCTATTTTGAGGATACAAAGAACTAATAACAGATAAAATAGGATTAACAACAAACAATTTTTGACTTTTCTATAGTTCATTGATCAATCGATCGAACTACCTGAAAAAATATAATTTTTCTTACATCATTCTTATTGAGAACGTCATTTTTATTCAGCTGTTGGAAGTTCTCTTTGGACCAATATTTTTCTTCTTTATTTTTGTTATTTTTGAGAGGGGAATAATAGAGAAGGGTGAGAATTTGTCCTGGGGGGTGACTGCTCACCCTCAACCTCTCGCCCCTTTGACGGTGCCCCTGGACGTATGCCGAAAATGTGTTCACGTACGTATACGTACTATACGGTTACGGTTGTGTATGTACTTCGGTTTATATGTAAATGTTTATACGCATTATATTATGATATATATTCGAATATAATACGTGAATACATCATGTGTGTGTATGAGCGAGTTTTATTTTACGCGCAGTAGTGACACATATTGGACTGGTAATGGCAAAAATACGACGAATATTTCGGATTCCCGGCACGTCTGTTTTATTATTATTATTATTATTATTATTATTATTCTTGCTGGAAAACTGGCAGTCGTTTCTCATTTGGGAATCGGTGGGATGCTACGCTGTGATCGGTTCATTATATCATGTACAGTTATAATAATAGAGTTCAAAATGTACGTTACAGAAAAATAGTATGGTACAACGTATACATAAATATATATATAACACATCAATACGGCGGGCACTGCCCACATAGTCGATTTTCACTAATGTTTTTACGGGTCAGACTTTGATTTTTATTTTCGTTTTTCGACAGTAAAGATGAATTCATGAAGCGAGTATAAGTACTATTTATAAGTGGAGAACATTATACTATTGCATATTCCGAACGTTTAGGGCAGGGTTTCCTTGGAAATCGCCTTTAAAAATAAAACGATTGTGCCAAGGACTACAGAAATTCTGTATTTCGTAACAAAACTATTGTGTAGTTCTGAATTATTTTTTTTTCATATGTTACAAGTGTTTATATAATTCAGTATTATATATATATAATATACTGAATCAGTTATAATATTTATATAATATCTGCATTTTTTTTGCACTACGGGTGTGTTTAACGACTTAGAGATTTAGCAAAAATAGAGAACATTATATTTTTTGAAAGAATCGCTTATTTGGGATTAATTTTATGACTTTCTTCAATTTTGAAGCTGCTAGAGAGCATCTAAATCACATCTATAAAGAAAACTTTAAGTTATATTGCAATTCGTAATATTGTTTGGCACTTCTTGAAACCTATTACTGTAAACACCTAGGTTTACTCCAGTAAAACCATTAATGCGCTACTTATGCATATAATATTTATACGACACACGTTTCATCATAATAACAGATTACGTAAAAATAAAAAGCTATCCATCAAGACGTGGGAGTTAGTTGCAAGCTATACTGGGATGAAAGTTTTGAAATCTAAAAGCAACCATATTCCTTTCGTTTGAAAAAAACCTTCCTCTCGGAATTCGGTAGGTAAAGATTTTTGTTGTCTATAAAAATAAACAATAAACTAAGTACTAATAAAAATAGAATTATTCGTCAGGGCGCTTGGGCATAATTCGAGATAATTCATTCACGTGTATTAAGTAGCCAGTAGGTACAGTTTATAACTGTGTATCAAGAAAATAATATTTTAAATTATATTATAAATTAAAAATTTGAAAGACATGACATATAGTACCCGGTAGAAATCTATATTATTTATTTATGCATTGTTGACAATGTCTTATGTCAACTGCCCTAAATCATTAAAACAAAATTAGACTATGTACTCAAAACTAGACTCGGTTAGTTTCAGTAACGGTGAGCTATTTTACATAATACTGGATGGTAATAACTATTATTCTCAGGGCACATTACAAAAATCAGTAACAAAAATGATTTAATTTCATATTTCATTAAAATTAACAATGTTTCAATGTATCTACATTAGTTTTACTCATACTTCGCAATTGTTTCACTTTATCATTTTGTTTACCTATAGTATAATACCCATTTTATAACGTATACTGTGGTTGTGAGTTCTTTACATCTGAATATAACCGTTCAGCCATTGAGATATTGTTGTCCAAAAGATTACTTTAATACCTGTATACGGTTGGTTTATTTTAAATATCTCGACGGAATAATAAATGTCTGCAACTGCAGATAACAATGATATAGAATTCAGAACTGGAATAACTGAAAGGACGTCTGTACAACATAATGCGTCGTATATGCCAGCACTAAAAAATATTTTTATTATTAACAATATAGTATAATAGCCAATGAAGCAAATGAGCTAAGTAAGCGTTTTGCAAATTTATATAAGACGGCCAAAGTCGCGACCAGGGAGAGTGTGGGTTGGTGTCTTTGGTCGAGATACATTTGTGTACTATGACCGGAAAGACGCACTAATATTATGTTTCTTTTTTGACTATATTTGTTATATTTTGATTATATTTTATCTCATACGATTTGGCCGTTACCCTCGAAAGTCGAAAGAGTGGTATATACGACAAATGGTTGACCAAAAATATATCTAAACGTTATAGCCAGTGTATGATTAATAGTATATTATTATAAGCACTATAATGCAGTAAAGTATTTTTAAAAATTTGATTGATTGCAGTGAGTTGTTTAGGTACTAGTATGTTGGATCATCGTAGGAATAGTAAATTTAATAATAGATGACGAATCGTTGCACCGTATTAGTAGATTAAGAAAATTAATAATCATCAGTGGTGATCGCAGGATTGGATTTATTTTTCGGAGAGTGGTAAATTTCTTAAATAGCATACTTTATTTCTGTTTATACATAAATATTATTTTTCTTATTATCTTATTATTTCGTGGGTGGGTTGAACCCACAAAACTCCCCTTGCGTTCGCGCCTGATAATCATACTATCCGGGACCTGTAATTATCACAACATGTATATATATCTACCTGTCTACCAAGGGCGTTGAAACACGGGTATCTTTTATGAAGGTGTCAAAGATACAGTGACATTTTTTACATTTTTCTCATCCCTGAAATCCATTATCATCCTTATGTACGTCAAGTTTTTCACCGGTGGTAAGTACGTCCTGTACCTATGTCATGTTGCCGAGCTTACGAGCAAAAAAAAAAAAATTAGCTCCACGACCAATAATTACACTACAGGGCTATTGTCGTTAACTTTTTAAACACACAATTTTAACAAACTGATAAGAATTTACAATAACACATATATATACGTTCCTATAGGACCATGATTGTGTACCCACTTCAAGCATGTGCACAGAGTATATTAAAGTTAGGTAATTTATGGTCATTTTTGTCAATCTTATATTATTATATGTAATACATCGAATTGACGATATATCTCTTGCTGCAGCGAATAGGTTAAGTCAATTAAGTCAACCGTTGTCGGTCGGTCATGTTTGGTAATTCGATTTGTTGCGAAAAACAGAAAGAATCTGTCACAACATGGCCATTTACGAGTCCCGAGATGCTCCTTTTCCTAGAAAGTATATCAATTATACGAACCTCAGTACTCTTAGTGGACGATATTGATGCTGTAGCGCGAAAGATTTTTAGAAAAAACAAAAAATAAATAAATAAACGAAAAATGTGATGGGAATAATTTACTGAATTCAAGGATGTGCGGTCCGAGTCGAGAAATCCGGGAAAGTCAACGCAGTATTTTTCGATTAGTCGTTTATAAAAATGAAATGAAAATATTATTATAGTACACAATGGCCGTCAGCTTATTCTAATACACCTGTGGAGGAGACGAAAACTACTTATTTTCTTTTACTTTCACTTAAATCAGAACCGAAAAAGAAAAAAAATAATCCTTTGCCATCTCGCATTCTCGTATCTCGGCTAATACTAATTTAATGTTTTATTATTGTATTACGGTGTTATTGTTACGGTATTTGTTACAGCATTTTTATTAGTTTATACTATACGCAAGATCTTTTCAAAATTGCAGTTTCTTGGAATACACTCTCTTATATAGATATAATAACGTCAGAAGTGAATTCGATCCAATTAGGATCTCGTTATTGACATTCATATTAACTTAAACTTTTTCAGATTTAATTGCAATTGTTTTTGTCCCTTTCCAATCACTACAATCTATCGGGCCTTTTAGTGTTCCGAACTTTACCAATTTTTTTTTATTTTTATTTTACTTTTCAACAAAGTGTTTGCAATTTTATTTCTTGGTGTAATGACTATAGGTATTAATACGGCAAGAATGATAAAGTTTTTTTTTTCATAATATAATATATATCATTCCCGGTGTACATTTATTTCATTTATTTACGATATAAAAATGATTATTATAAAAACAACAATTTCATTTTATTTTTTTTTTTAATGCACAACACAAATATATCAGTCATTTAAATCATCATTATACCAACATCATTAATTATATTAGATTTAGTCTATTTAGGACTTGATATAAATATTTTCAATCTATATTTTATTTCTACAAAGCTTTTAATTAAGATGACAAAACATTATTTGTTGTAAAAAATATTTTTGAAACACCTTTAATTTTGGGAAATCATAAGTATATAATATATTTTTCCAAGGAAACGTTACATTTGAATCCTTTTGGATTTATTACATTGATTTGTATTAATTATTTGTATCACATACAGCTTATTCGAGATCTTAAAATATTTGGTCTGGGTTGTGTAATTGTATAGTTTTCATTTAGATTATCTCTGTAGGTACCTATTGCTATTTCGAAAGTTCTAAAAGTTTCGATACTTTACTTTACGACTTGTGTGTGGCGTTTTAATAAAGACTTGTGGCCTATCACCCATATATTGCAATTAATAGTGACTTCTTCATATGTAGTATCATTGCAGTACGACCGTTCGAGACAACCTTTATAAGTTATTGCCCTGCTAACACCGAATGATTGTCCGTCGACGAGATTTTTCGCCCTAACCGAAATAAATAATAATGTAATTCACTATTGTACCACGAAAATCTAGCCCTTCTAGTTCGTTCATTTTATTATTCCTTAATCCCAAAACCAAAATCGAAAATGTTACTTTAATTATCCATCGTATATAATATCCTGAGTTCCCAGAAAAGTGCATGAAAAAAAACTATACAAGTACAGTATATTTTCATGTTGTTCATTTTTCCAAGCATTCGTTTTCTAGTGCAACCTTTTAACCGTTCGGCGTATATTAAATAAATTCATTTTAAAATTCGATTGATTTGTTATTTGGAATACTGCAATTGATACGTGCATAACATAATAAAAGTATAGATGGGTTTTCGTAGAAATCTAAGAATTTTAGATATTTCATCTTTAGACATACCTATAACGCATTTCATTATTTCATTATCAGTCATACTTTTTGTCAGAAATACAATTTTATTGAATACAATAATAAGAAACAAGCGTCATACGTTCATTTACCAACACATTGTTAACTTAAACACATTTATGGTTTTTAATTTGTCCATGTTGAAAGTGTACAATTATTTAATTAAGTTTAGTGTAGCTTAAAACATGATAAAAATACATCAACTGCCTTACTCGTTTATCAATACGGGTACAGTAAGACATTAATTTGTATGGGTGCTATCTTTTTTTTTTCTAATTAGTATTAATAAAACATAGATACAATTATGAGATTTGAAAAACATTTGATTACATAATATTATAATGGACCAATGGGCAATGGTTATTGTAATTGAACTCTAAATATTATTGTAATAGATAGTGGTGGTTTTACGGAAGGGGACGATAGATGACTCCCTTTGGCCGTATAAAAAGTAAAAATATGTATGAGTAAACAGTTTACTAAAAATCGTTTTGGCGATAATTTAAAAATTATTTAATTTGTATGAATAATGTTAAACAATTTATTATAAATTATTTATTAAATCTTCAATGCATGTTTTACTTATTCAAATGTATTGCTTGTTGCTTTGCTTACCTATTTATTTAGAGTAAAAACATGGTTAAGATCTAGAATGAGAAATGATAGACTTATGTGGTTTGGTGCTTCTGCATGTTCATAAAGATGTCAAAGTAAACACAGATGCTATTATAGAAATATTTGCCAAGAAAAAGAATGTTTATTTTGAAATATATTTGATGTTCTTTAAGTCATAATTTATAATTATTTCTTATATATATAAGCAATATATTGTCTAATATGTATAAATGTTTTTACTAGCTTTTAGATATATATATATATATATAGTATAATTGTAAGTGTATGCAAAATATTTTCACCGCCCCTCCCCGCTTATGGCTTCGCAAAAACCACCCTTAGTAATAGATGTATAATCTTAGTAAATAATATTTGCTGGCCAATAATGAGTATAAAACATTGTTTTTATTTCCAATCGTTTCGCGATAAGAGTGTTACAAAAAGGATTCATTACTTACAGGCACATCAGCCCAACAAAAACTGTACATATACGTATTTATATTAAAACATAATCCTATACCGTGGATGCGTATAAATTATAATTTCGTGTAACTATTGTAACGGAACTTCGTTATAAGTACTTACATAGGTAACTACGACTTTATTTAACTATACAGGTACACGTATGCGCACATGATACATAATTGCATAGTACACCACAAATTAGGAAAACTTGTATCTCGAAACTGTGCGCATAAGTAGTACAGGTACACACGGTTTCGGAGTTATACTTGTAACTTAATATGACAATTAATCACTGTACATAGGTGTGTAGCCCATCCCGGCCGGTGGCGTTCAACCGTCTACTTAACTAATGAAATAACGATTTATTACGCCTCGGCCGGTATCCGTGATAGGGTTCGGTATACCTACCTTTGGCGGCTTTGCAAACGCGTCCATTGCTCACGCGTTCATTGCTGGCTAGGTCAATTGTCGTGAATTACTGTAAACGCTGCGCACCTTATACCGTTTTATTGGGCCAACTGCACGGATAAAAACGTTAATCAGGTAATTGTATTCAAATTCCGAGTGAGACGGTATATTTGCTGTTCAATTACATATAATATTACCTATTCGGTTTAATATTATGTAACTTTAATCAGTCCGAGGAAACTTCAAGTACTTTAAATAATGAAAAACGAAAAATTCAATATTTCGAGTGTACAGAATGTTCAAGAATAATTTGATAGTTACAATAACTTTTGTTCTATCGATTATTTTCACTTTTCTTTTCCATAAATTATATATCAAAAAAGTATTAAACAATTTGTTAATTTCGAAACTCAATTTTTCGAATTTCAAATTTTATTCTACTGTTAAAAAAATAAAATGTAAAATATCTATTTTGTAGTACGGATTTTTAGAAAAATGTTGTTGCTTATTCAAATGTTGTTTCAACTCTAATAAAGTTTTACATATAATTTTTTACGATTATTCCTAGTTTGTGAAAATTTTAACAAAGAAATGTTGTACCACATAATTTTATCATATACTTTTGTTTACCTATTACCATTAATAAAAATAAATTCTAATCGAATCTTGATATAGAACGTATAATAATATTATGACAATATTGATCATTTTAATTATTAAATTCAGTTTTTCAAAAAGTTTAAAAAATCATAATTAATGAATGATTAAACTATAATAATATATTAAAATAATATAATTTTTTTTACAGAATAACTATTTTGATATAAATATATATATATTTTTTATGGTCAAATAAATATTTAGATTTTCAAATTTAAGTTCCAAAAGTAAAAAGAAAACCAGGAACAAAGTATGTTGCACAGTAGATGTAGAGCACACCTTGATCATAGAGTAGATAATTTATTATAACTGATATGTTATATTAGAATATAATGATAACTGTATCAATGTATATGAAAAACGATTCTAAATGGAATATGATTTGTCAGTCTAGAATATTTATTATATTGTATTTAAATTTTAATATATTGTCAATATTTGCTTTACAAACACTTATAAAAAAAAATAAAAATTGTGCCTATGTATTTTAATACATTTTGAATAAAAGGAAGAACAACTTATGCAAAATCTTCAATTAAATTTGCAATTAATTTTCTCCCGGTAATTTTTTTTTTATCAATAATAATAAAAAAAATAAAATCGAATATTTCAAATGCCTATATTGACTTTGTTTTATAAAATTACCTACATAATTAATAAATGTTATTATAGTTATACAATTATCTTTTCACGAGGATTTTTCTACTCCAACAGAGGATGCAAAATAATTTCACCTCCTCCCTTACCTAGAAATAGGACGTAGGTATGCCACTAACTTGATCACTATTTTTTTGTCGTCGTGGTCATTCAGAAAAAATTATAATCAGAATACAAAAATGAGAATTAAAATAAAATGAAATGTTGAAATGTATGCCGAGAGTATTTAAAGTTTTATATATTACGACTAATTTTAAGTATTATTGCAAAAAACTTTATGAATTATCAACTACAAAAATAATTTGTTAACTATCTCAATTTTGACATATTTCGTAAAAATTTAAACTTATGGTGCTTATAAAAAAAAAAAAAATTGATTAATAATTTTCGATTTTATTAAATTGCAATAAAAATCTACTTATAATAAATTTTGTATTAAATTGTCAAGATTTTTTGAGCAGTCCAATTTTTTTATTGACATTTAAAAAAAAAAATATTTAGAAAAATCAAAAATTACAATTATTGTTTATAATAGTTAAAAAAATATCTAAATACTTCAAAAACTTAACTCTGTGTAGACAAAACTAATATAAACATTTGGTGGAAATTTTAAGTGCTTACAGTTTTTCGTTTTTGAGTTAAAGCAAAATAAAAAAAAAAATATTTTATCAAAAAATGTATTGCGTAAAAATGCCTATTTATCCATCACTTTTTTGAGATATTACCTGATGCTTTTGAAAACTATTGATAATTTTTGACTTTTTACTCCCAAAGGACCATCTAGATTTACTTTTCTTTCAGACTAGTTACTAAATAAGAATACTGAAGCATTATTACTACTCCAAGACGTGATGACAGACATACACACACACACACACACAAAAAACACATTGTAAAATCAATACATTCATAACTCCGTTCAGAATCGAAAAAAAATTTAAATATGATTTTATTGCAATGCATGTCTACATATTATATTTATTTAAAAAGAAAAAATAATGAATAGAAAAATAAACTTATTGTACTTCTTGAATCGTTCCGAAACACTCTGTATCATATTCGTTGAGAACCGAATAGAGCTGATATTTGAGTATGCGTCAAGTTGGTTTATGTATTTTATAATATTATGACTACGTTTTCCATTCTTATTATTCCCAAAACTATAGATTTACAGCACTCGAGTGTGTTCTGAATTTCCGGATATTTGATATTTTAATAAATATATATTAAACGGTTTTGAAACTCGTCAAATGTCACGTGATACCAAATTGGATTTATTAAAAAGACATTATTGTACTCTGCAGTATGTTCCAAAATACCCGTAAACCCTCAGTATAACTCCGTGGTAAATATAAAATTTGATGGAGAAATCTTAAAAATTAAATTGCATGACATTATTTTTTACATTATATTTTTCAATTTCTTTACTATAATTACATTACAAAAAAATGCCTTTAATTATATTCATTTTTCATGGAGATACTGATAGCGATACGAGACTTTGTGACCTATATACTGAGCATACATAATATTTCTTTTTGACAAAACAAATAGTGCGTTTTTGAAGTGTTTTCCGTCCGGAATATTACTACAAGATTATTTCCTTCGCACATAATATACCTAAATACTATACACGCGTGTAGGCAATAAAATGGTTTCAAAAGCCGCAAGGACATCGCATTTTTTATTTTTATCATTGCTAGAATTTTTTTTCAAACCCGCGTACTGCTTTATATATATATACATATCTTTGTCCAGAACAGATATACGTACAGAGAAAAAGGCTTTCTTTGTAAATTGTAAGTATAAAAATAAATATCACGTGTTTCACAAACTTGGAGGATTATTCCGCCGTCTGCATGCACCCGACCCTATGTGTTTTTTTGCCTAAGAAACGAATCAATATAATAAACAAAATGTATTACACACTTGGTTGTAGCTACAGCAGCACATTGGTCTTTTTTAAAACTTAAATCACTAGCTGAAATAGCCTTTCGTTCAGTCATCGGGGTGTGTACGGCAATACTGTAAGGGATATAAATCAATATAGTCGTGTACTAATGAGATATTATAGAGGTTTTTGTGACGGAAACAAGCGACCGTTGCCAGGGACGCAATTAATATTATTTGTTTCTACCCGTGGTTTTGCGTACATAATATTTGACATGCTTTAGTTAGTTTTATCACATTATTTTAACGAATTTAAAAATAAATTAAGTGCCTACTCTAAATATTATTTTTATGCAGGAGTCATGAATAATAAATAGAATAAAGTGTAAATGGTGGTTTTTTTTTTACACTAAATTCTGTTATAATTATTAACTCAATGGATGATAAATTTCATAAAATTGATTTTATGGAACAAAAATAACTTGTGTCGAGTTATAAAAATCTGTTTAGTATTTTCATGTTAAACAATATCATTTGTACAAACATTTTAGATACGAACGTATCGTGCTACGTTTTCATGTTTTTGTTCCGTCGAAGACAACTTTTTTTCATTTAAGTAATCTGAATACATTTTATAATCCAAGTCCGTTCTAAGTATAAATGTCCCAAGTTAACCGTACATAGTATTCGAAATAAAAGCCGAAACCTAATCAGCAATGCAAGACTGCGCATTTATATAGTGTCCTGGATGTGTACATCGAATCTTGAGCACGATTCCGAGGGGTTTTTTCCCCCACGTCATCTCTATTTTGGACGATGATAAAAGCGGAAATACCCCCTGATTTTTGCGCAAACGTTGCAATAAAAGAGACGTAGAACGAATAGCGACACTGAAAGACGTTTTCGAGAAATAAAAATAAAATCGGGCGAGTTTGCACCGAAACGCGCGACCAACAGCGACTAAATGCGACACAGCTTCTGGATAATATCGGTTACAATGGAGCTCGAATGTCTTTTTTTATGCCTTGTTGGCCGAATGATCGATAGCCGGAAACGATAATGTTCGTTTCAGCTGCAACCATAAACAACCCTAGCTGGTATCGAAGCCGCGGCCAATATAGGGATTGGGTGCGATCTGTATTCAACATATATCATCGTCAACCACTTATACAGTCTATTATTATTTCGCTTACTAAGAGCTGACATAGTGCCTATAAATATATTATAAATATTTACAGTGCCTTACAGGAAAATGAAAAAATTTAATATTACTCCAGTAGGAAAAAAAAAAAAAAATGTTTTTACATAATTTTATCATTGAAAACAATATAATATACTTCAATTTGAGCGCAAAAGTGACACATCTTAAAATTAATGTCATCAAGATGACGTCCATTAGTTAGTATTCATCCCTAGGGCTGTAATCAAATGCTGACATTCCACACGGCACTCTTTTCGACAAACACAGCTCTAGTATAAATAGTGCAGGTGAAGCCATCGGACCACCAATTACGGCTACGGACAAAAACAATAATTGAAAAAATTACCAACGACTCCAGTTTTGTTAACGACCCGTCAATGTTGACGGACACGAAAATGTATTCGTACACAAGTAGACATCATATCTCACGGATAATAATAATATCAAGATATGATATTTTCAACCTTTGGACGCGCGTAACCGAGTATAATTATTATTTAGATAATGTTTTCAATAATTGTGTGAAAAAATACTTTTATTTCTGAAAAACTATCGCAGTGATGCAGTTATTTCAAATTTTTCCATTTTTCTGGTACAGCTGACCTAATGTACTGACGTAATATTATTGTTCATATTAGATGTATAGTATTGCATATACACCGTGATTCGTCCCTCGGTTCAGCGGCGTCGCGAAGTTCAGTCAAAAAAAAAAAATCCCTGTGTTTTGTATCATAACCGCATTGCGGCCATACGGAGAGAGCAGCTCAAGTAGAAGATTTAATATACGTATATATATTTTTCGTTTAAAATTAAAGCCTCTTGCCGCGGGGTCTTTACCCGCTCTCCTCACAACATCCCGCGATCATATTGTTGCACCAACCAATAGCCGAGCTTATATTATGACTCTAAAGTAAAAATCTCCTTAAAAATAATATTAATTTTGTTCGTTGAATTGAATTTCATAAAAAGTTGAAATGTAGATATAAATATATATATATATATATATATAGAGTGAGAGAGAGAGAGAGAGAAGAGATAGAGAAAGAGAAAGATAGAGTAAGATTAATCCGTTTGCGCTTGTATACGTATACATGTATTTTATATTGTGTTATAATATGATATTTGGGCCGGAACAACTATACGATCAATTTTCATCAAAACTATAAACTCGAAGCTTCAAAGTCAAACGATATAATATCATGTTCTATATTATACCGGTGTACACAAAGCGATATAGCAAGTACCCTTTTAGCATGATTATCATACATTCATTCGTTTCCAAAAAATAATATTTGCGGCAAGGATATTTTTGAGTAACTTGTACTCGATCAACATTTTATTTTCAACCATTCATCTAATAATAATAATAATAAATTAATTTAGCAAATAATACAGATTCAAATAATTATAATTAAAATATACAATACAGTTTTGCAATTACCATCTATTTCTAAATACATCTTTAAGTATATATATATATACTATTATTTACGAATTTTTATTTCAATAAGGTTATAATAATTCATACACGCATCGTTAACTCGCAAACAGTACAAATACACAAACAACATTAAAACGATGTTCAAAGCCGAAGAGCAAGAATAGAGTACCATCATGCGTACGTTCACCGACTGTAAACGGATGACTATATACGATACCGGAAGACTGCATAAAGGATTTTGGGGGACACGCTTGAGCGTTGATTAGTTGAGTTACAACTTATAACTGTTGCTCGAGTCCACGCACAGAAATGGTAAATTATTCGAACGGGTTTCGCGGGGGAAATGAAAATCCTGCCTGGGTTGGGTTTCTACAGTACTTGGTGTTTTGTGCTTCAAAACACATAACGTTTTGCGTTTCATCTTCACGGCGGACGTCAACACTCGACGGACCCGTTGGAGCACACAGGATTTACCTAAAATTACGAGTATAAAAATAATAAATAATAAAAACAGATGTGAATTTGATTAAGTTACTGTACTAACGCGAGAGCCAAAACGGACTCGACGAAAAAATAAATACATTATATAAATAAAATTCAAAATATAATAAATACATTTACATTTTACATCCATTTATGGGCCAAAGCGATTCAAATACAGTAGAACCTCATTAATCTGGACTAATTGGGGCTCTAGGTTGTCCAAATTAATGAAAATCCGGATTAAACAAAATAACCAAAAATTGTAAATTATAAATTAATTAAAATTTTATTGCATATTTTATTAAACCATAATATATATTATTAAAACTAAAAAAATAGCAGATATATACATAATTGTATTATATACATATAATCTGTATATAAAAAACAGTAAGCTGATTGACTGATCAACACACAGCTCATCCATTGGACGGGTTGGACTGAAATTTGGCATACAGATAGCTATTATGGCGTAGGCATCTGCTAAGAAAGGATTTTTCGAAATTTTGATTTTAAAGGGTTGAATTCAGAAAAAATATCTCTCTCTCTCTCTGTATATATATATATATATATAAATAAATCCCTATTTCCTTTTATTGCGGTATTCCGTGTGTATACGGCTAGACCGATTTCGGTAATTTTTTTTTTTTTTGTGGTCCTCGTAATTTCAGAAGAAGATTCTTGTGAAAGAAAAAATCAAGAAAGTTGCATAGGTGTTACTAATTCAAGCTATAAAGGGTGGTTGATATGTTGGTCGTTATAGCGACTTGCAACTTTTACCGGATAATGTATATTATCCATTATCAAAAAATAAACACAAAATATTACCTTAGTAACCGATAATGAAAAAAAAATATACCAAAGTTATTACCTTACAAAGTAGGTACCTGGCTTATTAAACATAACTAGGTTTTAAAGAATAAAATATGGTATTTCATTAAAAACTATGACCTGACCAATACTGTCCCGTGTGAAATTAAGTATACATTAGCTACAGCCAAAATCACTTGGTCGATTCATTTGAAACATTAATATAACAAATTTTTTAGAGTAAATTGAATACATTGACCATGTATTAGTGCACTATGAAACAATGTTCGAAAATATTATTTTTAATGGTTGAAACCCAATCATTTCAAAATTGATGCAAATTGTTATTACTTTACCACTACTAAGATCTACTTAAAAAATTCAATAGGTCTAAATAGGTTTAATGGTTTAGCTTTATTAAATATTCACAAGGATATCAAAATGATACTGCTTAATAATTAATTAATATATATAAAATATTTTTTAAACAATCTTACTTAAATTTTATTTAAATATATTTAAACAACACTACATACTGATATTATACTTAAAGCCGGCAAGGATGGGTAATTCAGCTATCATTACATACATATATATTACATACATAGTATTTAGTAGGTGAAAACTAGCGTAATTTTCGTGTGACCGGTTTATTTACGTATTATAAAGGCTGTCCGGATTAAGCGAAGTCCGGAATAATGAGGTTTTACTGTAATTCATATCAATAATAATAATAATAATAATAATCACCGTGTGTGCACCTGACTCACAGACATCGCGGTTCAGAAAAAAATATATCAGGACATATATCACGCTTATCACTTTATCAACAACATTCATCATTATGTTCTTTCATACCATTATCTATTGAAGAGGAGTTTATTTGTGCTCTTTTAATGTCATAGGTTTTTTTTTTTTTTTGTCTAATCTTCCAAAAAGTGTGATCTAGAGTCACTTCCCAAAGTTCTTCGAGCTAGTTTCACCACGTGACAAGTATAATAGCTCTGCAGTTTTCTCGATCAAACAAACTCAGAATTACTTTGGTTGTAAAGAAGAAGGTTGTTTTTGGGCAAATAGAGTATTACCCTGATGATTTAAATTAAATCAAAATTTAAACATTCATATACATATAATACACTTATATAAAAATATTATAGGTTTTTGACAAACAAAAATGTAAAAATAATTATTTGCTGAAGAAAATAGTGCTACTTTTCTGAATGGTCGACAAAACCAAATTGCCGTTTTCTTTTTATTAGCTTTTCCTTAGTTTGCATAAACATTAATTGGTACAGTATTCACAAGTTCCATTAGCGCACGGAGAAAACATCCACAGTTGTTAAAGGGCTTCTCCAATAATGAAAAACTTGTTTATATAGTTAACGTCAACGTTATCACGTTATAGGTTTTTCCGTTGTGAGTAGCAGGGAAACGAGGATACTGAGAAACCCTATTCAAATCGTGAAAAAATGTGAAAAAAATCGTACAAATTACGAATACTAAATAGTAAATACCATGCTGTATAATATTATAATATTATGTTATGTTATAATTTATTTATTTAATTTTTATTTTTTTTTTTATTGTTTTTATACCACAAATCTACAGGAAAGATATTTAG
Organism: Chaitophorus viminalis; assembly: GCA_025469195.1. NCBI lineage: Eukaryota > Metazoa > Arthropoda > Insecta > Hemiptera > Aphididae > Chaitophorus > Chaitophorus viminalis. The sequence continues at coordinate 48,288 of JAIPRK010001072.1, forward strand.
AATATCTACTAGTATTTTACAAAACTTAAATTTTCATAAATTATAAGTATTGTGCATAACATTTTTAGTATGTTTAATTTTACATCCTAACCCAAGCATTATGCTTAATTGAAGTAATAAATACACGAATAACTATGAATATCTTGTATTTATACTACTAATACATGAAATAAATAGTAATTTATTATACTATAATGTAATAAATATTTACTGCAGAATGGCAGAAATACAGAATTATTGTTTTGTTTTTTTGACGATAATAACGTTTTGTTTTTTAAGAATATCATTATATATTATTAAAATATTATATATAGATTTCGACGAGATGATGGCAAACCCTCTCATCAGATAATATATAATATTTAAATATTATACGGAATATGGATATAATTTTAATTGATTTTTCGTGAGTATCATTGAAATGCATATAGTAAAAGCTCTAATGTAAATTAAGTATATTTAGAACTATTCTTGCTTAGAAAATGTTTTTAATTATTATAATGTATTCATAGTAATAACTATTATTATAATTAAGGCTTATCACGGATCCAAGTGGTATAAATTGTTCAGCAAAAGTTTTAAATATGAATTTATTTTTAGGACCCAACACAAATTATTATTATTCTATATAAGTACAACACGTTGGGTCCTCTCTAGGGAAAAAATTCTAAATTCGCGTTCCTGGTTTGCGAGCGCATGCAATATAATTTGCCAACACAACGATTGCACAATAGGAGAATTAAACTGCTTGTTATGTGTAAAATAAAATTTCTAAATTTCTTAGAATTTCTGGCTTTTTTGTTGCAATCAAGTTATCACAATCAACCTAACTAAATACTCTCTTTAAGATTAAGAAGGTATATAAGTTCATATTCGGTTGTCTTGTCCGTCTAACATGCTGCATATAACATGCAATTCTATAAGAGTAGAGTATTTCTGAGAGCATGGCATTATCTTTTTGTAGATAATCGACCGACAAAAAAGTGACAGAGGCTTCAGCAGTAGATTCTTTTGAACAGTCGTAATTTCAATTGATTGATCGATTTTTGAATAAATATATAAATTTGACCCTAGGGTGTGAAAGGAGAGTAAGAAAAATTACTCAATAATATTATAAACGCTAGCTGGGTGCGTATGTTGGGGGAAAGAATTACCAACGGCTAAATGTGAAAATTATGCAAAACACGATTTCACTTGCAAACTTTTGCAGATGTTATAAAACAGATTTGTAAGCCGCTAAGTCATATTTTCATATCGCTCGTAAAAAGACGCAAACTCCTATTAAGGGCCTACTCGTAATTATAACAGTGACATGATGTATTTGCGCATTACTACGATATACCGTCCTGTGTGCACAGTGCACGCGTCGTCGGTAAATATTATTTTGTACAATATATTATACATCGTTCGTCGAGTGTGTACGCACGTGCACGCGAACCGATCATTGATGGAGGGGATGGGAAGCTAGGCGTCAGACGGCGCCAAAGGGTTGAAACGATACCTATATAAAACATTACTTTTAATTCGGCCGTTACTATAGGTTTATTGCAGTGCCACCGGCGGTGGTGGCGGCGTCATCGTGGTTATAATGTGGTTTATATCGACTGTTCGATGGTTATTATCGTTGCCCGTCGGCGATGCAAATATTGTTTTGTATACAAACTACAAGTCTTTGGAAGTCTGAACGCACAATTACCTATGTTTTCAAAATACGTAAAAGAAAGGATTAACTTTTGTTTGAAAGTTTTTTCTTTGACACGAAACAAAAAAATAAAAATATTCTACCGATTAAACTGTAAAATGGACTATTTAAAAAAATATTTCCATCTCCCTATTATTTTCTCATATAATATATGTAACTGGGAAATTTCGTTGTGTTACGACCCGAAAATTTGATAATTTTAAATATCGTTGTAATACGCGCTTACAGGACAGGATCAAAAATGGTGTTAAAAATAAAAAAATATACATAAACGTGTTTGGATCGACACGTTGGACAACCATAGGGAAGAATGAATTTAAGTTATAAACGCAAGTGCAATAATAATATATTAGTCGCTAATGCGGTAACGAAAGTATTATCCTAATCGATACAATGGAAACTGGAAAGTGGAAAGCACAATTTAAGATATAATGGTTACCCAACGAGCTATGATAAAGTGACCGCCGGATTGACTCTTTGATAGCCAACCAATAACTAGCGCTTGTGTGGATTTATTCATAATAATTGACCACGTGACCACTGTGACATTCTATTATCATGGAATTCACAAATATTATCACGAAATCGTGAATATTATCATCATTAATTGCTTTGATTTATGAGCGCTAGACACAGATATGTATAATAAACTAGATTGTTAACTGCTGCTTCCTACTAGTGTGTTTAGTTGAAGCAGACAGCAGCCATTTAATTCGAGGCCTATGGGCATTATCACGGCCTTAGATTTGTTTGATAAGGAAGCCGATAAAAAAAAAAAAAATATTAAATTATAAAACAAATTTTTATTGCACGTGCCACGTTATTTTTCTTATTTAAATAAATTTTATATCTAAATATCAATAACAATTTTTAACATAGTTTATTCAGATAGGTTAACAATTTTTACATGTTATAAAATAAAATGGTTTTACTGAGTTTCTGTCGTTTACTAGCAGTTTTCATAATTGAGGATGTTATTATTTTACTGTAAGAATATAGTCTCACGTTAAGATAAGTTCTGGTTACTTTGTTTATAATATCGATTTTGTGAGGTCTTGCCAATAAATCTGTTGAATTCCAGCAAGCATCACATTCTGGAAATAGCGTGGTGTCTGTCGCCAGTGAGTTTTGGACATTTATCATAACTTTTAAATCCATATTTTTAATAAACATTTGTTTTTTATCCACCATAATGGTTTTAAATAATGTTTCTGTCAATTTAACAATTTTGTATACCCCATCAGAAGCATACTTCAAACCGCCTCTGTTTTTCATAATTGTAAAATATTTTGGTGTGGTATTATTTTGATAAACGTGATCATTTTCAATGTATGGATCTGTAATAGCTTCAATACAACCATCACATTTCAAAGTTGGGATTAGTTTTTTAACAATATATCCACTTATGTAATATAATATATTTTCAATAGTGATGCTATTAAAATCTAATTTATTGTACTGTTCTGCTAACAAAGAAATATCAAATTCATATTCTAAATTTTGTTCTGGTGCTTTATATTTCCATTTGATTGAAAAAAGAGAATCTTCATGAGGTGACATCAGTGTACAGTTTCCTGAGCAAAGTCTTATTGAAGTGTGCAATTAAGCACTTTTTATAGCATGTTTGAATTGCAAACAGGTTGTTATATTAATTATATTTGATGAAGAAGAAACTGTAGATAAAAATGTAATTTACTTAATATTTGTTAAATAAATAGGTAAGTAGTACAAATACAAAATTAAATTTTACCTGAATAACTATAATTGTGATCAAATTTGTTGTTGCTTAAACATTTTATTGCTCTTTTGGAATAATTGAAATTGGATGGTATAGCTGTATTTTTTAATATAAGTTTTTCTGGGGATTCAACAAATTCACTTTTATTAAAATGGAGACTGCATAAGCGTGAAAATTTTGTTGGAATGAAGTTATCTCTTTGGATAGAGTGCATCCATTTTTGTCTCCTTATCTCATCGATAGGAAATCTATAATTAAAAACAAAATATCAAACACATTATTGATTATTGTAAGAGTATTTCAGAAGAGCTAATTATTTTTGATAACTTTTTTGTAAAGTATTTAGTTACCTAAATAATTTTTTAGTTGAACCAACAACCCCGTCCTTGCTACTGCATCCATCAGCACAGCACTTATATGGCATAATTGAAAAAATAGCATAAAAATATAAAGTCTCAAAACAATATATCTATTGCAAAAAACAGAACACAACAATACTGTCAACAGTGTCAACTACTCAGTTTTGAGTTTTCACAGTACACACTACACAAGTCAACAGACAACAACTGACAATTAATGATAAAAATTGATAAGGCAAAATCTACATCGGCCTCGATTAAAATGACGGATAATAACTTCGCATATTATCATCAGTTATAATTAGCAATCTAGTTTATTATACATATCTGTGGCGCTAGATGTTAGTTGGCACCCATGTCAGCTGATTTACAGAGTCAAACCTGCGGTCACATCCACAATGCATGTAACATAGCTCGTTGGGTAACCATTATATCTTAAATCGTGGTGGAAAGTATTGATTTGAATTTCTGAGTACAGAAAAGGGCTTACGTCCAATATTTTACCAAAGAAACACGATTAGGTATATTATTATGTCACTGGACATCCTCCCTCATAATATTCATGTAAATATAAATATATATATTTTTTTTTTTTTTGTCATAAAATGTCCGATTTTCTTATTGTGTGTATGTTACAGATTGTAAATATTCAATTTTAAATAATAATAATAATAATAAAAAAATATATTGTTGAGTATGATACCGATAAATATACGCATCGTATTGTGCAAACGTATGTTCTATTATCAAATTACAATAATATTGATAGCCGCACGAAATTATTAAAAATGTATAATTGTACAGAAAAAGGCAATTGCTTTCCAAACGTGTAGATATTATAATATTTTTGTACTTCCTCAAAATTTTTGCAATCGGGACACATGCCCATTTTGTGAATTTAGCAATTCAAAACTCTATACCTCATTTGTTCCGATATAAAACGTGATAGCAAAGATGGATCGTTGCAAATAATAATATATTATATATAACTATAAGTCACTAGTTCCCAAACTGGGGGGGCGCGCCCCCCTTAGAGGGGTGTACACATTGCTGGGGAAGCGCAATCAGTTATTACGAAATATAATTTTTATTGATTAATTTTTTTTTATTTTAAAACATAGAGAAATAAAATTAGTTGTCTGGTTCTCTTTATCCGTTCTCGGGTATCAATAATGGATAACCGATAATGACTATAAATGTTTGGCCGCATTAAAGTTTATTTTTAAAAAACACAGAAAAATATGATTAATTTTTTTTCAATTTAAAAAAGGGGGATACGAGATTTTTGAAAATATATAAAGGTGGCATAGAATAGAAGAGCTTAGGAACCACTGCTATAAGTACATCTACTTATTATGATTCGTCGTTTCGCGGTTTTTGTTGCGACGTCCGCGGGTAGTATGTCGTAAACCTCGCGATCATTTTGAGGTCATCAAATGCTCAGCCGTTATATAATAATATAATATATTATTATTATTATTATTCTCGAAAACACCCGACGATAAAACGGACGAAAAAATGAAATAAAACCCGGTACAACGTCATTATTATTTGTATGCTTATGAGAGCACCATTTGAGACGGTTCAAAACCGCTTTGTGCTTATCGGCGATTCGCGAACTATAGAACCGTGTTAACAGTGGCTTTTTTCCCTAGAATACGATCACAATAAAAGTACCCCGACGATTATAATAATAATAATAACAGGTATATACCACAAATATATTCGTATACATATTTGCATATACACGTCATATACAACGTGATAATATAGGTAATACTGTTTTATCACCATCTTGGGTGCGTTGCGATAATAGTATCGCGACGTATCGTTTACCATAGTGTTATTATCACTGTTGCAGTCGTTCCGTCTAGGTGTGTGTAGGCGAGGTTTGAAAATCGAAGGTACCTCTGTATTTATTATTATCTGCCGCTTTATCGTACACGCGCCGATAGTTTTTTTTTGACGATGCGATCGAAACGAAAAGTGTGCGCGTGAAATGGGTATAGGTCTAATAATTTTTCTCCGAAGGCGTGTGGTATGGGAACAAATGCCTAGTGACCGAGGAGCCAAAGAGTGTGACGTAACATCACTACCACCACGGCACCACCCTCACCACAACAATCGATTGAGTATTCAGTCGTTAGCGCATTGTTCCGTCTGATGACTTATTTTGACGTATTGACTTATTTATTTTTAAAAATGATAATAATAATAATAAATGTTTTACATAAGTAATTTTTCCAAGAAACAATGGGGTATACGCGTCTGGCTTCCAATCTATTTAATTGTGTTTTTTACTATATGCTTGGTTTTTATTCTCTGGTTAAGAATATTAATTATATTGTTATAGCTCAAACAGTAACTGCTTTTCAAGTTATTATCATTCATCAATAAGTATAATACTTTAAAAGCATGTTAGTTGTGAGCAAAAAACGCCTAAAATATCATACAATAAGTTTTCGAAATTCGTTTTTCATTCGATGCGATTATGATGAGAAGTTTTCTGCGAAAACAATACGTTGTACTTGTATTTAATATTTTTGGAGTAATGGCCTTATGGGGGAGCTAACACAGTTCTATAAAAAGTCGTCGAAAGAAAAAAAAAAAACGATTACTTTATGACAAGGCAAATTGATTTTTAATGACTTTTATTATTTCGAATTCTTCATTATAACATGTGCAGGATGTGTAGTAAGTTCATTAGTACTTGAAATGTTATAATATCTGAATCCGTATTCTATGAGTCAACAGCTCTAAATTATTAAACAATTTTATCTGTAATAATATACACATAATTATAATGAGTATACTTATGAGAAATACGTTATATAGAATTTCTTGTTGCACCGAAAACTCTGTCGTTATTCGAATCAGAAACGCTATCGCTTGGCTCGTCGATGTAGTATTGATTGTGAACCGAGTGTTCCGGTGAATTCTCGTGTGGAACGTAGACGTGGATGTCACGTCGTATGCAAATAAGTGCCTGCACGGGAGACGCTGTATTGGGTTCTTGCGACCGAAATCTTATAATATAATTATAAATATAATTAATTTATTAACCTTATAAATATTATAGTAAATACAATATCTTATCGAGCTAAAATAATTTCATTACAATGGCCTCAGAGATCCAGTATGTTTCGACCGACAGAAAAAACTTAAACTGAATGAAGTGCAGTGACATTTACATTTACATTATTTTTATTTTATTTTTTGTCAACCCAGTCAACGAAAAGTATTGAAAATACAATATTCTATATAGAAATTGGTTTTACTTATATCCGAAATTCTCAATATTTTGCGGTTGAATTAATTACATTTTGCTGATTCACGTAGATATAATGTACGTTTAAAACGATCATAAAATATTATATGATATGCAGCAATATAATAATATGTTATGAGTAGTAATAATGAATGCGATAATTGTATCGGTAAAGAAAATTCTACATATAGTTATAATTCGGAAAACCTCATATACATTTTAATATACGTCATACTATACGATGATAATTAAATAATATGAATTACAAGAAAATAAAACATCACTCAAACGATTAAAACATTTGTTTTTTTTTTTTTTTATTAAGACAAAATTATTCTTTTTTTCTAACTACCTTGCCGGTATAAGCGTACATATACGTTATAAATGTAATGATAGCTCGTTGACACCTGAGCAGGTTTAGACAGAGCGTACATGATACTCACTTCGAATCACTTCACACGAGGGATGTTTGAACGGTGGTTTAAGTTGGAGAATTCAAACCAAGCACATGAGATCCACACGTGGGGGTAACCAACTGATACAGACCTCCACGATTCATGTCGGATAATTAACGTTCAAATGGAGTCCAAATTTCCTTTAAGTGTACCTATAAGCCCCCATAACGATCAACCGCATATTCGCGTTCTACCATCATACACCGTACAACAATGGTGCCACAACATTTTAAAAACAATTCATTTAAATTGTGTGTCGCAAATTGTACAATTATCTCAACCATCCATTCAGACATCCGGGAAACATCTATTTTAGTTGTTAACCACTAATGTTAACTAGTTAATCCAGTACTTTACTATTAATGATAAGTTCAGAAGTAGTCAACAATAGTTAGTTGCAAGTTACTAAACCGTTTAATGTAACCAACCACTAGGTACCCAATACCCAATACACCCTTAATAAATTCTAGGCGGTGCAATTCCACCACCTCAATACGCATCCGGCACCACTGAGCCACCCCAACCGGATGTGCCCATGCTAACGTTGGCACTGCAATGGTATTGTGTTCATATTGGTTAATAAAGTCCACGAAAGTGTACGTGCACTAAAAACTGATACATTGGCTCATGAACATAAAAATGGATTTTTATTTCTCGCGTCGTGGTTCTCGAGAACTCCTTCACTGGTTTGACTAATTTTTTTTCACATGTTTACAACAGTTTAAGGAAGGTTATTATGAGGAAAACCATTAGAAAAGTTTAACTAATTGACCTAATTCAAGCTCTAAAGAGTGGCATATTTTAAATTTTAGTTGTCGCAGTAACGCGGAAAATGTTCTGGGTACAGGCATAATATATATTTTATAAGGTTAATTAGGAAATATTTTATGTTGATTTCAAAATGCCATCAGTCAGACGTAGCATCTTAGGTCGCACAACTCGCATTGCTGCATGCCAAAGATATGCACGAACCAGTCAGACTGACGAGTAATGCGAGACACGAATCGAATTTCAATGGAATCGTAGGAATCGAAATCAACAACGTCGAAATGTTGCGTTTAATCCCCATCGTGTTGCTCGGTCGGCAATCGGAACAATAGCAATAAATTATTTGTACTCAATAATAAACTGGAGTTCGCGTGGAAAACATTCAAATGCCAATTAAATACAATAGCAATATATCGTTGGTCCAGGTTTTGGTCCGATAAAATTAATCAGCTCATCGCACGCAACGCAACAAATAGAGTAAGTGTTATAATAATATTACGTCGTCGGGGACATGGTTTTTTACCAACACGAAATAAACGTATTTATTATGTATGTATTTAAAGATATACTATCATATTATGGTAGGTATGTATACGGGTATAATCCTCAGTCGTTACCTGCAATGTACAGCGTGGTATGTACGGTACCTACGTACTGCCGGTCGGTATATATGTATACGTTTATTAACACGCACCTTTGTACACCCCACAGATATGGTAAAAAGTCATAACGCGTAATGTTACCTTAAATTGCCGCGATTATTTGTAGGGGGGATGGTAGGGGGTCGTGTTCCCCCCACCTTTAACGTAACCGGATAAGCTCAACAGTCGAATAACTATATGGTACTTTACGCGAGTACGAAAAAGGGACGGACGGATATAGGGGTATATATTGTACACGCGCGTACACAACGAGTGCGGGGTGTATTATGTTATGGTCGCCGTGCTACAGCACAACGCGAATAATATGTATTATGTACGCATAGGTATAAATAGATTTCGGGTCGGTGGTAAATAAATTAACGATAACAATAATTACCCGGCGGCGTTAACATAAAAGATTAAGTCCCCTGGGCTATAAAAAAATGTAAAAATATTAAAATATGTTCGCGACGCGGAAATGGTTCGTAATAATAATACTGCACGTGAACCTACAGCGGGAGGATTCGTACACCGTGTAGAGTATATCATATACATAGATTAGACACATATAGTGCGGATAAAATCGTCCACAGGAAATGCGTTCACGCGTTTTTCGCGATTTGCAGGCAAATAATAATTATACGTTGTATAATAAAAACAGTATTTCAAACCGATCACACGTTTAATTCGTCCGCGGTAATTGCTACATTCTCTCTTTCTCTCTCTATCTATCTCTCTTGCTCATATACTGAAGATTTAAAATTTTTTTGTTTATAAGGGTCGACACAAGACACTGCAGTAGACTGCTGAGACGACTGCGGAAGCATTTCAAAGAACGACTTATAATTAATATACTGCTGACCTACCAAACAAAATTCACCGCACCACCGAGATATTTTAATGAATGCATTTTTCAAGTCTCGCAATTCAATGTGATCATCATGAAATTAAAAAAATAAAAAGGATGATTTCTTTTTTATTTTGACGCAGAATTATATTGGAATCTTTTAATACTGAAATATAAAAATTATAAATATGAAAATTTAAAGAAATAATTGGGTACAGGCTTAGAGTCAAATAAACGTTGTACAAAAACTTCCGTCACGTGGAAAACTTATATAATTACTATATTTTTCATCGATATTTATTCATAATCAGTATATGGTAAAACCAGTAAAGTAGTTGCTGATTTTTGAGTATTTATATTAGTACAAGAGGAAATAAAAAACAAACACATACAATGAATAGAATTCAATTTCGTATTCGAGATCGGGGAGTATGAGTATCCAACAATTTAGTATTTTCTTTAATCCGGTTTATTCGTCTGACTATACTTAAACATGTACCAAATTTAAAATAAAATCTTAATAATATGTTTAACAAAGTGCATGGATTTTTATATTAACTAATAATTTACTAAACTTATGTACAATTTTTAATCGAAACGATACAGGATTTAAAATACAATATACTCGTATTACTAAAATATTTTTCAATCATTTATTGCATTATTATTATTATTATTTTTTTTTTTTTCAATATTGTAATTTATTATTTAGGCTATAATGACATATCATACACGAAACTGCATGCGTATATATTGGACATTAGCCAGACTGTTAGAGAATAATATTTTTCCAAACGGTCTCCCTAGTTATGGGCATTTTATGATATGGAATTTCTATTGCATAAGTTATTGTTCTGTTTACGAACTAGAAGTACTCTTAATAAACGTAGAGCTATTTAACCAAATAAAAAAATTATAACAATCAATCAGTTAAATGTGACAACTTCACCATCAGGACATAGATAGCAAATAATAAATATAGAAAAATTATTTATTATTAAATTACGTATTATTTCAATATTATTTTTTAATAATTATTTACATAACTCATATAGACACAGGATTTAATTACAATACATTTTTTTATCTTTTTATTTATAGCTATGAGCTAAATTTACATTATTTTTAAATTCGAAAAAGCTATTATTAAAACTTAAAAGGATCAGTATAATAGTGCACTTGATACTAATTGAGTGTTTACTAAAGGCAAATAAAATAAACTGATATTTCTTAATTTAATTTTAGGTACTTTTAAATTAATCATACGTAATAAATCAGGAATTAATAATTCAATTAAATTATAAAATAATTTATACAAGAAAATAAATCTTATTTTTTTCTATATAATATGTGTATAATATTATAAGCTGTATAAAGAAATGGGAATTGTTTCGTCATATTACATAAATATTTAAATATTTATGAAACTTCCTTTGCCTAGTACTACCTGACTCTAAGTTTAAAATTAACTGAAGAACAAAAAAGGGCGTGAAAATTATTTATTTTCATGAAAATAACCCAAAAAAATGTTATAATCATCCTGTATAAATGATTACACTTTCGAAATAACTGAAAGAACTCACTTGTGCATTATCATCGTTGAGCAACAATACAGTTACATACATCCTGATTCAAATGGATGCGTTCCTTTTTGAGTTTTATGTCTCATTGTCTTTTTACATTGTCCCAACAAAATGCATATAGGTATGTAATCATTCGTTTTTTTTTTTTTTTTACAGTAGGTCCCCTTTAGATCCACTATTTCTCATTATGGTGGTTGTATAATAAAAACGTGTTTAAAATAATTATTCAAATTACATAGTGTACTGTAAAAGAAGCAGGGGGTACCGATTAATGCTGCGGTCGTTTTGTACCATACAAAAATAAAACGGTTGTATTAACCGATCGATGGCATTATGTAAAGTGTGAACACTCTCGGAAAAGAAAAACGTGTGCAGTATTTCATCTATAATATAATAATAATATGATCACACGCAAATAATAAATAGTGTATATATAATATTATATTGAATATTTTGTACTACATAAATATAAATAATAATATCATACCTATATTAATAATAAAAATTATCAGATTATGACTCAACCACGCTAAGGAAACTTTCATTTTGAAATGACTTTTCGTAAAACTGCGTGACATAAAATGATCAGTATTTTATACTGGATTGGAAAATCACTGTTTCTTAAGAGGGATTTACACAGATTAGGAAAAAATAATCGTACTGCAATAACAAAATGATTGATATTCGAGATATTTTTTCAAGACGAATTCAACGCGATTTTATATTGGACACGAACAAGAAAAGCCACTTAAATTAATCTGAGAATTCAGTAACGTCAAGTCTTATCAGCATTGATAACATACATATTTTTACTGTACAAGGTTATATATATCATCAAGGTATAAGTACAAAAGGTGATGGATAGCAAGATGAAAATTGTTCATGTGAATAACAGTACGTCATAACATTAATATGACCTCAAATATTATTTATTAGATACCAAATACCATAGACGACGCTTAAAAGACTCACAAATATAAGGTTCAGCCACTTATATTCAGACTCAATATTGCCTAAAACGGGCCACACGTATCCAAATATATTAAAAAAAAACTCGATAATAAGACTCACCACTTCAGTTATAAAACTGGAATTTCGTTAGAAAAATCGTATAAATAAATGTTGTGTTGAATATTATGTATTGTTGTTGGTTTCTAATCATGTCATAAACTATGAATGTACAAGAAATTTAATGCATTTCAAATGTATCGTAATTATTGTTATATGTTATTGATATACTAACAATTAAAAACAATAAAAAGCAAACTAAAATAGCAATTTCTTTCAAATCATAAATCAGAAGTAATATTTTAGTTGTATAAATGCAAAATTTAAATATTAAATACAAATTGATTTTATATACGTAATATAATAAATAAAATAAAAGTTAAAAATCTATGCAAGTTATTTTATAATAATATTTAATAATAGCTAATATGTAATCGTAAAAGTAGCAACATAAACGTAATGTCAAGTAGGTACCTACGTAATTATAAAAAATGTACGTTTTTTTTACTAACTTCGCCAACAAGATTCATTCGGTTATAAGACTTACTTTGTGCTGGTTCCAACTTCCAATGTAAATCTTATATGCAACGTATTAATATATTCGGGATTTTGTTGCATTCAGGAGGAAATTGAAGACTGTGTGACGTTTGTTAAAACCACGAAGTTTATGTCCTTAAGCCTATTATAGAAATGGAAGTCAGAAAGCGAAGGATATCAGCAATGTTGCCACGAAATGCGTAATTTCACCTCGTAGATACATTATATAGACACCCTCCATCCACATAGGTGTTAAAGAAAGATAAGATAAGCCACAGCCACGTAATTTTTTATTTATTTATTCGTATGGCTTAACTTTTTCCGGCAAATCAGCATTAGACCGACAAATTAAATTTTCACCCAGTGATAAAGCGTCAACTTCAAACCCGTATACTGTCGCATATTTTTTCACACGTAATTTTACACTTATGACACCACAACGTCCACGGACCGTGTCAATATGGAAGAGACTTCAGGAATATTATAAAAGCCGAAAGATCTATTAAATATTGAATGTTTAGATAAAAACCGATTATTAATATAATATTACAATACTTATGACAATAATAACATTAACTAGTATGATGAACATAATCACAATTGTCAGTGGATGATGGATGTTAACACTGACAAAATCATGCTGAAATGCAGCGACAATTTTACAAATAATATTAAGACAATGAACGTTGATTGGGTATAAAAGAAAATATAAGTATTGTGACTTGTGAGTATTGCTAATCCATCAAAACAACAAATATCATTATAATATTGTTCCCGTAAATTTCAATGGAATGAAAATAAATTACTGTTTGTAATACAAGTCCGTTAATCCGTATATTTTGGTATGTTACTTCCATGATATAATTTTAAAAGCTTCAAAATGAGGCATTACATTAAAATTAATTACGCAAATTAAAACTATAATCATATACAGACGTAATTAAATATACAACTATTAATTAACTCTTTACGGAAATACTGTGTTTGCCAGAATTTTTGTATTTTTGATTTCACATAGCATACAATTATGATTTTTCAATGCATATTGCAGTAGACTTCAATACTTTGATCATAATATTATGCACCTTTATTTGTAAATATAATATTGTACATCTATGTACCTTTTTATTTTTCTTTTTCCACCGAGAGACTGAACTGGAACTGTTTTCACACTACTACAGCTCAGTCCCCCATCGTTTATTGTTAAAAAAAAAAAACAAATACATATTTTAGCCGGGTACCAGACGGGATATGCCCCACTGGCCTTAACTCTTATAGTTCAATAGGGCGAATGTAAGTTACTACACGATAGAAAAAGGTACAGATAAGGTAAGTTCCTACACGGTAAAAACCAGGTACGTATGTTAATTCCTACACGGCGAAAAAGGTTAAATATGTAATATTTAATTTTTTAATTATATATTAAATAATTTTTACAAAAAATATAAAATAATATATTGATAAAAAAATATAATAAAAATCGTTTTATATTTTATGAGGTTTATTTCTATAACTTAAAAACTTAACTTAATCGTATTGACTAATTTTTTTCGCTGTATAATCTGAAATTTTTTTATTTATGAAATCTTCTTTTTCTGCGTATTTTTTACTGATTTTTGGTTTTTCGTTATTAATTGTAGTTCTTATTTTAATTTATGTATTTACTTAAAAAAGTTTGAGAATTTCAATAATTTTAAAAATATGTGGATGTTGGTTTTAAAAATTTGAGTTAAAATCTGAATGAAAACTTTCACATGCGTTTATTGTATGGACTCTATCAGAACATTGCCTAGTATTATCCTCTCATGCAAGTTAGGATTATCTTCCCTGTTTGGAAGATTCTTCGGTCCGCACATGAGGTCAGCGATGTCACTGGTTCTCGGGTCTCCGCCTCCGATGTACTCCGTGAGCCTTCATCGGTGTGAGCCCCAGTGAGGACACGAGAAGAGCGTGTGCTCTACATACATCTATGTACCTAGTACAAGGAAATTGTAAAAAGTTTTTATCAATACATCATCAAAATCAATACTATAAAATATTCTATATATTAATTGCATATTTGAAAGATATACTTTCTGTTGAATTTCGTACTTTTAGCAAACATATGTTAATAATTTTAAAAACACATTTTTGACTCCCGTCAAAAACCTATAAATAATAGTTTGGTTTTAATTAGTTTATAATATATGTTATACATAAAACTCGTAAACTGTAAAAATATTAATTATTTTGTTACATTTTTGTTTTTGTAATATTGTTATGATATAATAGCGTCATGTTAATAATAATATTAATTAAATAAAGACATAAAGTAACAGAGAAAAAAATAAAATAAAACCCTATGTAGCATAAAGCATATTATATTTATGTTGCAAAAAATGCTTTCTCGCTTGCCGTAAAACAAAATATAATACTTTATATACTTTTATTTATTTATTTTTTTTTGTTTATATAATAAATATTTTTTCATAGGCACTCAACTGTATCGTCGTTTGGTCGAATTTCATGTCTGAACAACAACAATGATAATAAAAATACCTCATAAAAATCCGAATCGTAAATATTATAAGAAAAAGCAGACGACCCACGGAACATAATTAATTTGATTGAACCTCGATAATTGATTTACTCGAAAAACGTGGTCGATTTAAGTATGATTAGTTTACCGAGATTTTATAATTAACTTTGGAGCTTATTAAACGTGCGCCGAACGGAGAGCACGCATTACTGCAGTTTTATCATTTTCCTCTCGATACATTTTATGTAATAAAAATCACGACCGTCGTTCTAAACGAACATTAAATTACACAAAGGTTATCCCCTGATGCCGCTGAACGTCCGTCCGTCTCGTCCTCCACCTCGTCTGCGGACGCGGAACACGTGTACAATATCCCCGCGGTACGCCTTGTACTTACACATTATATGCGGGATAGTCGAATTGCACTTATTACCTACAAAAAAATGGTCGAATTGCACTTGGGTTGAAAAAAGTTAATAGTCCAACTGCACTCGGGTAAAAACTCAAATCAGGTAGTTATCGAACTGCACTCGTTCAAAAAAAGAGTCGAACATGTATAGTGAAAACTCGTTAAAAATATTACGAATCTTATGTTAACGAACGCTACGGTGGACGTACTATTTAATAACATTATATTATATATTATAACGCACATAACCAAAAATCCACAAAAGAAAAATAGGTACAGTATTAGAAAAAAAAAATATATTGACTTATATACTCAAAAGCGTACTATCTGGCTAGAATTTTGGAATGCAGTTTGCCATAACTACAAAAAATGATCGAACCAAAAAAAAAAAAAATTTATAATATTGATGATATTAAAAAAAAATGTATAATAATAATAATATGTATATATAATATAATATAATATATAATATATAATTATATAATATAATATAATGTATAATAATTGAATATAATAATTATAATGTATAAAAATATAATGAACATAATGTGATCTATAAAACAACCATTTTTAACAACGCCAATGATTAAAATCATTGTCAGTCCTAAGCCTATAAGTGGGAAGAAAAATGAATGTTTACTTTTTAGTAAACACTCATTTTCCTTGTTTAACTCCTTCAAATGTATGATAATTTTGCCTAAGTGCAATTTGACTACTACCTGCTTTGTACCTGAGTGCAGTTCGACCATTAACTTTTTTAAACCCAAGTGCAATTCGACCATACCCATTATATTATGTACATTGGCTGTATGCAATTGTAATGATAATAATAATATTATACGATGTAAGATGCGTGGAACCCAGGTGTACATACATGTGTACGAGCTTGTACACAGATGATTTAATACACAAGAAAGCCTTATTGCATTTGTACCCGCGTAGCAAAGGAGTGATACTTACATAGTAGACGTATATTATATACCTACTTACGCGTATATACGGCAACAACGTCGTGGCCGCAACAATTTATTTATCGCGTAAAATCCCATTTCGTCGTTTTGCACAAGTTCGGTTCTAGGACGGGCTGCTGTTTATTGTGTTTGGAGTCGCTGCACTACGTATATAACATACCACCTGCCCGTAATACACGTGTCTGTTGTACTCGCTGCAGTTATAACCGTTCATCACGTCCTGTTTGAGATGAGTATGCTCGAAGCGTAAAGCACTAGCGGCTCGTACTCGTTTGCACTCGCTTCTTCTTTATCTTCTCCTCGAGTCCTCGAGTCCGGTAATAATAGATGCGGCCAATAGACGATGAAAAATAAATAAATCATTATTACAACGTAAATGTCCGGCCGTCAAGTTAAATTTTTTTCGAATTTCGTTTGTAAACTATAAATTTGGAACCCAGTAAAACAAAACGTTTAACCACACGATGTACTGTATGAATGCGATTTTTTAAAAGCCATTACTGTTGTGGTAAGATTCATCTTGGCATCAAGTGTTTAGAGCATTTTCGATGGTTTTTATAGGATTTGAAATCCGGACACCGGCTTTGTGGTATTTTTTATTTTAAAATATTTGAATTCGAACTTAACGAGGAAAAGATTCCACTGCCAAATGAGACATGTTTTTACCACGAAGCGTATTTCGAACGTGATAATCATGTAACGCTGTCATATTGGATGTATTAAAAATTAAATTAAAATAAAAAATAACGAGTTTGTCAGATCTCCACGTTTGTACTTCGTCGAATCGCGTTCAAAATTACAAAGCTGTTGCAATGTGCATAGGGTTGGTGAAATGTTTTTCGTTTATTATTATCATTCTATTTTCCCTGAATTCATTAAAGCACGGGAACGTAATATGATGTGATACCTACGTTGATCGCATTTTTACCGGTTAAAAAAAAAAAAAGGAGAAAGAAAACGAGAAAACCCCGTTACATCTTAACGTTTACAGACGTTTTATTATTTATTTTTTCGTAATATTTCAAACTATGTTGACAATGTTGTTCAACCCAAAGACAAAAACACAAACAAAATAAAACATTATGCTCTGACATCCACAGATTCGATGATTTTAGAAATGCCGCTTTACCGATTTATTATTTACGAATATTTCAACGAAACATATTTTAATATTCAACTGCGTAAATTTACCACACTGACATTGTCCGATTAGCTCAAGAGTGGTGCACTTTAAATATTTTGATTTCTTAATTTATGCAAAGTCCACACAAATTACTGTTCTCCATCAAAAAAAGTATACTCAAACTTTTGTTACTTGACATCGTGGCCCGTGGGTATTAAATCCGAATTAGTACCAAGCATTTGAAGCATTCGGAAAGTAAGTGTACTACGACGTGAAATTAACAACACATAGTAGTTTTTTTTCTGATCGGACCTACACGGTTCGTAGATAGTTATTTTTAAAATAGTAAAATTGATTGCGAGTCTATCAGACAATGCATTGTATTTGGTCGCCGATTGCATTCATGTTTTTGCCTTTTTGGATACATTTTACCCGAGAAACGTTACGTTTCGTTGGAATCTCAATGAGGTGATAAATACGTATCAAAACCGTACCTATATATTTATTTTATGGTTTAATCTAAATTAAAATATTTTAAAAAATAAACAGCAATCTTTCTATCATAAATAACATATTTTTTTATTTGTTTTATTATTTTTAATTTGCGTACTGTATATCTAATAAAAAATAATTAATTTATTTTCAGTTTTTGAGAATGAATAAAACCCTGTTATTGCTCATAGCCAAATTATTATTCAGTTATTTGAAGTCTTTTGAAGTTTTTTTTTTTTTTTTAAAAAAAAAGTCGAACGGTTTATAAGAAATGAAATAAAATACTTGTGAACCGAAAATACTTTGACAGTTCAATATATAAAAGCAATCGTTGTTTTTATACATGTGTTACGAAAAATAATATGATTGGAGAAACCACAGCCTCAACTTAGTTTATTATTTCTGAAAAAGTGTTCGAACATTCGAATTCTTCAGCGTTTTGTGCGCCATGAGTTTCTAACATGACATGTACAATGAAAAAATACTAGAAACCAAGAATGGGTGAGACCACGTGGAAGGGTGTGTTACAGGAATGGGTTATTTTGCTTTATTAGTCTTTTATATTTGAAACCAATGTACCAACCATATTGTTTTCAAAATTACGATCCTGAGTGAAAGAGGTAAGGTGAATTAATTTATATTCATAAAACTAAAAAATAACATATTTTTTATAATATATAGTAATATGAGTAACCAGAAAATAACAAATACCGTGTTCAAATCCCGTCCTCGAATAGGTACTAACTTTTTGCAATTTTTTGTACCGTTCTTCGCCGTTTATCGGAAACATATTGAGAAAATCAAAAAATGACCTCCCAAAAATTCATTTTAGAAAAGTTACATGTTTGTATAGACTGGGGCACAATATACTCGTACTTATAGTCAAAATTATGTGTGTATAGGCACACAAAATAAAAATAAATAAATAAAACAAAACAGAACACATCACAATAAAACCAATGATTTCACACGAAGTACATTTTATTCATGTTCTATTTTAGACCCACACACGTAAAAATGGCGTGAAAATATTAAGGGTTACAAGTAATAAAATTTTCGGCTACAGTTGCGCAGCTTGAGCCACGATGATCGTCAAATACACAATGATTATTGTACCTAAACATATATTTATAAAGGATAAATACAAATAATTAGCCATAGGATGTTTTCCTCAAAAGTCAATTACATGATACATAGAAGGTTGCACTATGTAAACGCCAAATTCCATTTGCTTTTCGGACGTAATTCCGACCTACCTCTGAGTAAACAAACGCGTTCTGCGCGTAACCATCATAAAATGGATTCGTACTTGATATGGTATAAAACCGTGGAGACGTACCAGTATAGGTCAAACATCAAAGTCAACAATGTCTAAACAATATAATGTCCGAACCGAATTTACAGCGCAGACTGTTGGCCTGGAAATAACTGTGAAACAGTAAACCGTTACACCTTGTTGGCCAAAGTTACAGGAGAAATCATCAAGTTTGTCCGTAAACTACGAGACAAGAATATAAAATTGGGAAACAATCAGTTCAGCTAGTTGATAAGTCAGATAATTCTAGACGAATCACATGTCCAAACTTCAGAATCATACCTGCGAGAAAGTTCGATAAGACGTTGCAGGATTAAGGACAACGGTCATTTCAATGGATATTCACAGTATATGGGGTGATTTCCGAAGTACATAATGTGTTCACTCCTTTATTATGCTTAAATTATTCATTTTATTGAATCCTGATTTTAGGAAAATGTATACGTACTTACTAAAACTATATATGAATATTATTACATAAATAATATAGAATAAGTGAATATTCTGTATTTATTGTCGATATACTATAATAGTGATCTAAAATCTTTTCAATGGTTAGTGTACGGCGATCAAGAAACAGCGCGCTGTAAGGTCAAATGATGTAATAATTATCAAATACACAATAATATAGGATTTCAACGATATGAAAAGGGTTAAGGTTTAGGTTGAGTTCACCCGAAATATTTATTTAACCCGATAATATTATTAAATATTATTTTCACAACAACTACAATAAATTATTAAGAAGTGTGAAATATTAATATTAAATGTACTAACACTGAGTTTAATAAATTCTAAATAGTTAATGAGGAATATTTAACCACCTAATGAAGATATTGATGTGAAAATATTAACAAAACCTTGAAATAGCAGATTAATTTTTTTAAAATGAATTTCTTTATCGCATAAAAAGAGATGTTTGACCTTCAGAGAAACCATTTTGCTAAAAATGTATCTTGAAATTCACTGTGATTGTCGTTTACTAAAACAACAAAACCAGACGAGTTTTTGAACCAATTATTAATTTAGGTATAATTATTAGGTACCTAGATAGTATATAATTTTTAAAATAGTTACATGAAGACTATGCCTTATGGGTATGCAATCAGTATTGTTACCTAAAACGATTTTTCAAAAATACAGTTAAATATGCGGTAACTTGATACGGTAATCATGTATAATAACGTTAAAAATTATTTTACATGTTTGCATTAAGCAACGATTACATTTGCTGCAACCAATTTATATTCATTATTAGACATATGCATAGCGTTACACTGATGGCAATACCACGTAACTGACATTTTACACAAAATGAGTTTTTGGTATCAAAATATTTGTAATCTCCTTGCGCACAAAATTTATTTTCTGTACAATAACCTTTAATAAATTATTTTCCCTCCAAATTGGATTTAAGTGATAACTTAAAGCACTGCTCAATAACACGTATCTCACAAAAACTTTAGTAAATACCACGTAACTATACTAACTTTTAAACAGCAACCAAATTTAAAAAAATTTATTAAAAATATTGTTGAAAAATCATAACTTAAATTTAAATTTGAAAAAAAATGGGGTATATAATAAATGTTAATATTTATTCAATTTTTTCATTCTCCTGAACAATTGGTAAAATGTAGATACGTGGTATTGCTATTAATGTAACGATAGGTAGTTAACACATAAATCGTATATAATATTATATTATATCTACTGTATGTCTGCATGGCGAATATATATAATATGTTATACTCGTGATGTTTCGGAAATAAAAAGTATTCAATATTATGTTTCTAATAAAGAAAAATATATACATATATGCAATCCAAGTCAATAGTTACTATTGAGGAGTAGCTGCTTAAACAAAACAACAATAAGCTTATTGTACAATAATGTATAGATTGTTTATGTAAGATAATAGTTTTTTAAAAAAAAAAAAAAAAACCGTCATCGAAAGTAATTGCAGCAACCAGATAAGCTATAGCGCAGTTTCAAAATGAAAATAGAAATATATTGTCTAATCGAATTGTACTGAGTAGTGTAGTAGAGACTGTCGAAGAAAGTAGGGAAGAAAGCCAGCGGACGGAGTGTGTTCCGACATCAGAAACCGTTCTCCGGCTACTTTACAGTTCACTCCGTATAGTACGTATGCATAATAATATAGTTGAGTGGGCGCAGTTGGTCTTCAGACTTAAGGGTCTACTATGTTCTGCATGTCCTGCCAGTTAATTTCCTCGGTATATTATAATTATTATTATTCCGTGGCTCACGACTTACAGCTTAAATTTAGTTTCAACCTACTTTGAAACTTACAGTTCTATATATTATGTAGTTACTACGAATTATACCGTGTGCACCGTAATAAATATATGTTTATAATGTCGCGATGGAATTCACTTTTTGCACTGAACATTCCACGTACCACGCATTATCCTAAAACTATGCAACACCAATCGTATTATTAAACAAAATACATGATTAATATAGCGGCTTCGCGAGTTCGAGGAATAAATACATTTTTAATTCGAAACACAAGAAAAGTGCACCGGATGCCGGAATTCATGATTTATAAGTTTATTACACATTTCCCATGGAAAATTTCAATCAAATTCTTTGCGCTCTTAGACGTTGAACAATGAAAATGTAAGATCAACTATAGTCTTGATGTTATCCAATTATATTTTTATGTAATCATACGCCTACATACCGACTCATATAGTAAAAATACCAATTACTACAGTTTCTTATTTTACTGTGACATACTTTTTAAAAGCATCGGTTATAGTTTAATTATATTATTATTATTATTATTATTATTATTATTATTATTATTATTATTATCACCATCATCATCATCATATATTACTGTTAACAGTTAAAGCGATTCATAAATATATACGGATTTCGATAACATAATAATATACTACTGTCTTTTCACTATAAATTTGATACTATTGTTGAAATGCCGAAACTAAAATTGTGAAAAACTTATAATAGACAAATTTTAATGATATGGAAAATACAGTTCATAGTAGAGCAGAGTGCAGAGAACTGTATAATTTTTTCCACGTATTTTCATTTTGGTAAACGTGTGTCATTGAAGCATAGAATTTTACGAATTGTTAACAAAAGTCAACAATTGTAAGTTGTAACAATAATATTATTATTAGTCTATGTGTATGGGAACACTGTTACGAAAATACGAATGTAATAAAATAAATAATACTGGAGATGCAAATGTCAATAACCGTATACTGAAAATTTCTTAACAATACATTATTATTATAAAAATATAAAATATTATTGTTATAGTGAACGAACGTCGACAAACGTCTGAGAAAACTCAAAAGTAATAGTAGAAATGAAATAAAAGTTCTCGAGTAAGCTATATGCACAATCCGATGATTGTGTACTCGTATAATATGTGCAAGGCAACTATATTATAATATTCCGTAGTGAAAAGATTTTTAATTTAAAAACAGCAAATGAAACCTATCGTGTTTCGAGAAATAAATGCATTCCTCAGACGTAATAATCCTGTTGTTACAAATTCTAGCGCGAAAAATAAAATTAAATGTCACTCGATGATTTTAAAACATCTATTTAAAATTTAAATACATCCTGGTGTTTGCGGATTTGAATAACAAACGATCACAGCATAAGCGGTTATAGCGTTGACTTAGCATCTGCGATTTTCCATAATATTTGTTATATAGATTATTGTATTTCCGTATACTCATAACAAAACATAGGATTTCATACGCGTCAACACGAACACAGACGTTTTGGCACGGGCGTTTTGGCGCTGAACTGGTTTGGTGCCGATCTTTATGGCGCCGCTGGTTTGACGCTACACAACAGTTTTCAATTTATTACACCGGCCGATTAGTCCGATTAGTATATTTGCTTTCGCGTAAGGTGTAAAAATTAATATTTAGTATTATAATGGAAACCGAACGAGACCCCGAAGTTTTAACACACGACTAGTACATGTACATTTTTGACAAGTAAAGCGCTGACAAACAAAAAAAAATGTTCGAGGTGCCGTAAAAAAAAATTGTCTATCCCGGATCCATACGAATATTGATAATTTGAGTTTATTTATTAATATTTCAAAACAATCATACTTATATGGTTCTGAAGCCGTCATAGTTGTTATTATAATATAATGTTATTACCATTTAACTAAAAATTTTAGAAAAAAATGGAAGACTTGGAAATGACTTCAAAGTATAACAATGATGCTAATTTTTCCGTTTTAATAGAAATGATGATATCACTAGCATTTATACCAACAGATTTGCTTGCTGATAAATTACCCGACAAAATAATTTCGTTACTTTACTGGTTTAAGCCTTTGAGGAATATTATATAATTTGAAAAAACCGAAGGAAACTGGTCATAGATTACCCCAATTTCCTCCAAATATTTGGAATTTATATCAACGCGTTTTAAACAACCAAAATTGGACTAATATAATAACCACGCTGAAACAACGAACCATCGTTTAAATCTTTAAATGGGAGTTACAAATCCTACTATTTGGTCATTCATAAATTGTCTCCGGAAAATACAATCGGGACCAGACGTTTATTATTAGCAATTGGTTACTGGAATAAGCCCACCTAAAAAAAAAAAAAAAAATTATGGACTCCGATGAAAGAATTTTGAATATAGTTACGAGTTATGATCAAACAAATATATGATTATACTTAAGAGTTAAGAAGCCTTGCCAATAATGTTTCTGTAAAATAACTGTGATAACTTGAGATTTTGTGTGTATTATACATTATAAATGATAAGAGTTATATTATTTTTGATTATTAGGATACTTCAAAATACAATTTTTTTTATAAATATGCATGAATATATTTTTTCTTTTTATGGTTTTTAATCTATAAATACAGTTATATTATTATATTTAATAAGATATATTCATATATAATAAAGCTATTTTTATTTATTAAGACTCATGATTAATATAACATTAATATAATATTTTATGTATACAATTACTTCAAAATGCACAATTTGTTTAAAGTTGTGTAGCACCAAACTGGCGGTGTCAACAGTTCTTCGCCTGGTAGATTACCATTAAATTATAATTTAGTGACATTACCTCTTCAATCCTTGTAGCTCCTTCCCTATTGAAACCGAGGTCAGCGTCTGAGATATAGGACGAATTGACCGATTTAAATCATATTTGATTATTAATTCGTACCTCTGACACGATATTAAACGATTGACTTAGAACTGTTATAAACTTAAAATAATCAATCCCGTAATAATTTAAACCGTTTAATATATTATAGCATCCATTACGTACGAATATTATATAATAGTGATCCAGAGCAGTGGCTGAAATGGACCAGGATGAAATTATTATTGTTCGAGGTTGGCAGAATTAAAAAATTACCATATTACATAATAATTATGGAGAATATTTGTTGTTTTTTATTTATCTTGATAATTTTTTTCTCTGTTTTATTTCCTGTATGGACATGTCAAACTTGTCCGAAAGTTAAGCCCACCATTTCATGACCCACTCACAACTATAAATATAATCCATGCACGTCATTACGTCACTGGCCAAAAGTTAAAGTTCTTAATCTCCGCAGAGGCCGCGTTGTTGTTTGTGATTTCAAGAAAACGTCACTGTGTTTAGCAAAGAAGCAAAAAAGAAAAATATAATAAAAGTAAAAAAAAAACCGTCTCGTTCATCGCCCGATCACCGCACCGATATCCCGTTCATCCGTGACGAAAGTGACAAAGGGCTACCGCGGACGACTTCAGCAAACGAATTAAAATGATTCACTGCCTGTGTGTGTATGACGCACGAGATAATGGTTATTACGTAGATTGCGGGAGATTGAAAGCAAGTCCAAACCGTTCAAATATAAATACAGCCCAACCACCATTCAATAAAAACCCTTCACGATTTAGGGAATATTATAAAACCTATTAAATATTACAATAATAAGAACTATATTGGTTTCATGAAAATTTTTGTAACCGATTTGAAAATATTTACATGTTTTCCACTGAAAATTTGAACTTTCCGAGTTTTATACTTGTATATTACAATGATGTAATAGATTGGCGACTTAAAAAAAAAAAAAAAAATAATAATAATAATAATATTTAAAAATTCAAGCGATTATTACTTGTACAATATAGCCGATATAATACCTATTCTTAACACGACCGCGTAATATGTGCATACAAGTAAAATCCATCAAGAATTGGTCCAACTTGCGAGGATCCACCTCAAGGAAAAAATATCCAGAATCGTCATCGGAAGGATGGAAATCATCATTGACGTGACTCAAAATCATTGTGCTTTTATGTTGTTTATATTTCGTTTATGCACCGTCGAAATACAATAATTTTATTTGTGTTAATACCGATAATATTATTTCCACGGCAAACCATAGTTTCCGTTGAACTTTAAATAATTTGATCCGTGGGTATTTTAACAGAGAACCGACGGTCAAGCCTCACAATGAAATATTAATGATGATCGCGTCGTTGTATGTCACCCATGAACGGTATACTAATATTTATGCGTATCATGTTATTTTTTTTTTTTCATACGTGCCCACGACCGCTCGTTTCCCATTATTTTGTATTTATTTCACGAACATAACTTTGATAACGGTTATCGACAAATAAATAAATACGCACACATTTTAAATATACTTATATATATTGTATTAAGTATACGGTTAAATGTCTGCAATACTATAGCTCTCAATTTATTGTTTTGTATTCGTATATTATGTATGGAAAACCATATCTATAATGTAGATAATATGTATATGGCAAAATAATAGGATTATGTTTCATTATGGAATGCCATAGCTGCTGCTGTGTGCAACCGATATTCCGACAACCGTTCAAAACACGTATATTATATTATTGTATACGTTTGTGTGCTAAGTGCTTATTCTATTTACATAATATACGATACTGACTCACTTCGAGGTTCATCGTGGGAAATATATTATGTTTTTATTCTTAAACGTATGATGAGATGCAAATATGTGTGTCTGGTTACCTATTAGAATACCGAAACATTTTCTAATTTAAAATTGTGTTACACAGTAATCCTTATTCATATACTTGTAAGTTATGTTCATTTATTACAAAAATTTGTTTGTAATAACAAGTTATTTAGTTCAGAAGATATAGTGACATTTTTGTAGTATTTTTAAAGCCAACTGATTTTGTTCCAAACTAAATAGTTTTTATCGAGCAGGTATCCGGTGTTTATTAAAAATATAATATGACATAACACGTTATTTCTAATGAAAATAAAACGTTTGAGTACCTAATCTTTTTTAATAAAATATTAATTTTTAAGTGTTATTCTCAACGGTTCGAGTAATTTCTTATTGTTACGCAGTAAATGAATTAGTACCAGCTATATACTGTTGAACGTTCATATTAACCCAATTATATAGTTGGTGGTTTTTAAAATGTTATATTAATATAGTGAAATGTACGAAAATCGATGATTGTGCTCAGATAGAAAACAAATACGTTTCCAGTAACCGACGGTTTGGATGTAACACGATCCAGCTGTAAGCGCGAGTGTTTGGTTGACGTGAAAAACGTTTTTGAATTGACAATGCCAAAAAAAGTGTCATGTACATAAAGACAAAAAAAAAATTGAGGGAAGGCGTAGGGAGAAGCATATTTCACCGGAGTCCTAAAGTCTTAAAGATTCTTTAGATGTCTCACTAAACCTTTTATCATAACAAATATATAAATAGAAATAAAACAAATACATTTTTCAGTTGATCGAGTTATGATGTACAAGTAAATTGATTTATTTTTTCTACCGCAAATGTTACCGAACTCACTTAAATTTACAACTTCGAACATTGATTTAACTTTTAGCTGACATTTACGGAAAAAAAAGTGCCAAATAGACGTTTTGAAAGTGACGCTTCGAAAAAACAGCTGGAAAAACACGTACCGTTAGAATATAGATTTTTGATAGCATAATACGTTTTGCATATACTTTGTATCTTGTCTTTCACACATAATCGGGTGAACTACACGACGTCCGGTCGCGTCCCGGCAATATCAGATAGTATTAAATTAATATATTTATACGTGCCTAGAGTACAATGAAACGTTGAATGCGTATGTTTGCGGGCACAATTTTCTCGAAACAAATCCCTCCGGTGGGTTAACGTTCGCGAAATGTTTTCGATTGGTAACCACATTACAAAATCAATTTAGGTACACATATAATATGTGCACGTACACGTAATAATAAGATGCGTGTTGAATGTTACACCGGTTATACATACGTGTGAAGCAGCGCTTGAGGTTGTGTGCGACCACATACAAATGGGTGGCTGAAAAATAAAAAATGTCGAAATAATCTGTTGTATTTTCGTTTTAGACGAAATTTACGTTACATGTTTCTTGAACAATTTTTTCATACAAACAAATATAATTTAATCATATGAAGCGTTTCTTAAATATTTTTAAATTCATTATAACTGGTCGACATCCACGGAAATGATTAATTTGACATAAGTTATGTTGACAAGAAATTGACGTGCATTGTTATCGGCATCAATTATTATTATCAATATTACAAACCTCATTATAGTGTATTACATTATAAATTATAAACGAAGAGTATTAGGGTTTCTGTTAATTATGGTAAATTGAAAAATTGAAGGGGATGGGACTTTCGTAGCCCACACCATAATCAAATATGTCAACATTATTTTCAAAAAAGGAACCATGAAAACTCGCGGTAAAATGTATTTTGGATCGCTTACAATGCGCTAAAGTTGCTATAATCGCTGGCCACACACTAATTTGAGCAGTATAGAGTGCTTTTTATACCGTGGGTAACGGCACTCTATGGAGGTGTTTGTAGAATATTACAAGGGGGATGTGAAATATTTGAGCACAACAATCTAATTTTAGTGTATATGGTCAAGAAAAAAAATTGCCCACAATAATTTCTGAGGTAAAACACTTCTTTTAGGAGTAGTGATGTGCAAACATAGCCTCCTCTGCTGTCGGCCAAAGAAAGAAAAAAAAATTAAAACACTTCTATTCCTTAGACATTTAGAAAGTGTGTAATAAAATCTTCCGTTCATCGGAGACTGAAAAAGTCGAAGTCACAAAAACATAGTATAATTGTATAGTGAAAACTGATTAAACAGACGCACCTGTGTATAACAGACTCCTGTCTTAAACGGACGAAATAATTTGAAAAAAATAAAAAGATTCATAGTTAGTCTATAAAAGATACTTTTGATGGTTCCGTCATACTGTCCGTTGTGTAGGGATTTAATTATTGTACTTACACAAACAATAATAATACTGTGAAATCAGTTTTTACGGAATGCAGACAAATAGTTTACGTATATGTACCGTACTGATAAAGTGATAGGTACACTTGAATAAATGTTCAACCTGTAAACCAATTGGCTCATCTCATTTACCGCAGATTACAAACCGAGCCTGGCACCTGTGGTACAATACCTAACGGTGTTTCCAGATGGCGATGGCGGGTAAACTGTTGATTAAAAAAAAAAAAAAAATATTACAACCCGGAAATTCACATACATTGCGCGTATTGTACGGAAATTTGAAAATTGTAGGTCCCTGCGTGTGATGTAGAGGATCCGTTGGACCGCCCATGGCGTGAAACGGTCGGCCGGTGCTGGGTCGAGAGGGAGCTACCACGCGCCGCCGGTGACGCCACGAATCAATAAGTCCGTGGACTTTGCGAATTCGGTGGATACGAAAAAAGTGGTTCGATTATCGACAACTATTATTATTATTACTGTAATCGTACTATTCTCATTATAATCACTATTATCGCTATTATTATTATATATTACCTCTGCTGTTATTGTACAATACTATAATGTATTATTGAATTGCCGTGATCTTGCATAATATATGTAAACAGTTACGTATCCAGGATGGAATATATTATTGTCTAGCCGCTGCCGTCGGGTCTTGAGCTGAGTGTCAGTGGCCCGCGATAATTTGATTTCGCGGTACCTGGGCGCCCGGCGCCGTTCATTAAACCGGACTCGTATAATACAATATAATATACCCTCGAAATCGCGGAGACGTTTCTCAATCGGTGGGGCCAGCTGCAACACCAGTAGCTGTTAACTAATTTCGCGGACAATTTAGATTGTTCCCGGTGAAATTTGGAATGTTGGCCGACGTCGTCACGAGATATTGCGTTGCCATTATTATCATTACCAAACAGTGAAACATACGATGATGTGCACTGCAATATTGTATATTATAATACCATAATACGCACACACGTACCGACGATATTATTATATTATAAGCTGATATATTTCAAACACTATATGCGTTTGTGTGATGTACTACGAACAGATATTATTATTATTAATATTATTATAATGTGGAGATGGATCGGATTCTGTGCTTATTGCGCTATATAATATGACTATATATGGCACTGCACTTACTGCACTGCAGTCTACAAATGCACAAGTATAAATTGTATATACATACGTACACATCGCACTAAACACGGATAATCCATTTACTATTAATGGAATAATAAAACGGCTGTTCGATGGTATCGCGCGTCGACATTGCAAGAATTATATGCAATATGTGATGGCTGCACGTCCGACCCAGTACACCCGCAATATCGTAATAGTGCATTATTTAATATGCATATTATTATAAAAAATTAAATGCACGTATTATGTGTGCGTTAAAGTTCTGTTGTGTCAATGTGTGGGCAAGTTGGTTAAAAAATTAATTATAGGATTTAAGTTTATGTAACTTGTATGCAATTGAATTAAGTGACATGTGCGAGGAGAAGTTTTTGAGCTTTATGTCAAGTTTATATAGTTGACAAACATTATGCTTCGTTTTCCTTTTACATTTTATGATATAAAAATAAATACTGACTTGCTGAGAACAAAGATTTCGTATAAAAATTTCATTTTAATATCTCTGCATAATAATTTTGCGTTTAACCCAGAAATCACGTACACAATTATTATACAGTTTTTATTTTACAATTTCCCGGTGATTGCTAATCCCTTTTGTTAAATATTCATTGTAACAATTTATTCACTGAAATAAAGAAGTTATTTATAGATAACCATGTTCTACATCAAACACGACTTAAAAAAAAGTGTTTATTGATTACTAAATATAGTATTATATCTTTTCATTTTTGTTTCTCATTATTCTGAATTTTATTAAAATTGTTGGAAAAAGCAAAGTTTCTATAACTATGAAGTTTTCCAATCATTATTGTTATTTGATTTCTGTCTCTATATAAATTACACATCATCTCTAACGATAATATACCAAATCTAAAAAATTTTAAAATCTATGCGAATCTTTACAGGATGTTTCTGTTTCCTATGTTAAAATAATCTATAATTTGAAAATGGAATTCAAAAAACACACCAAAAACATTATTTTTACTTTGCTAATATATTTTTCTTTGAGAATAGTAAACTGAAAATATTACAGTGACTTTCTAAGTTAGAAATAATGGTAATTTCAATACAAATTATATATTAATATTACGTGTATCTTAGTCGATTATATATTAACCACCTATTATTTACAATGTATTTTTATTCCATGAGATTAAGTCAAAAAAGTTTGTTTAGGAGATCCTTTTATGAAAAAGCTATTAACTTTTATCAAACCGAGAAAATTAAATTCTATAGATTCGCGACACTTTAAAAGTTTTTAAAAATACGTTTTTGTGTTTCGCACGAACAGCGACGATATTTTACAAACTACATTCATGACGAATAAAATTAGTACGTTCTATATAGGTATATATATATATAATTATTATACAGGGTACTCGGATTAAAATATATGTGAATACCTGCGCGTCGCGTCGTCGGGAATTCGGAATTTTCTTCAAAGGTGCGCCATTTCACCGTTCAAGGCGAGCATCGTCTAACTCGCGGTCATGTCCAGAATTCCTAGAGATGACCTGAAACGTTTCGCCCCCGACTAGTTTCGTCCCAAAGACACCTGTCCGGTAGGACGCCCGCGATGCACGTCATTATTGTTGCACCAATCTAATATTAATTAATAACGCGGGCTTATATAATATGGATATACATCAGCCTTCAGAGTAATCAAATGCTGCGTAAACGGACGTTCGGACCGAGATTGCTGTCTCATTACGGTTTCCGGCACGGCCCGTTTTCGGTACCGAACAATTCATGCGACTTCAGTGTTATCGAATTATATGATACATGAATTTCAGTCAAATGTATACGGTAAGGCGACACGGAAGTCGAGTTAGAGACGATAACTACAGTAGACGTTAAATACATTTTAATACATCGCACGACGACACGTATATAATATTATAGAGGTATATACCATTATTAATAACATAAGTGTTAGGTAATATGTAACGAGAAATTATTTTAATCGATTGGCATTTTACCGACGAATGGGGAAAAATATAAAAAAAATTATAACTATTCAACGCTCTACCCGAATAGCCTGGATTTCTTTAATACGATGTTTATACAACAATAATTAACTGTAATTGAATACACACAAATGAGATTCACCTATTAGTAATGAACATTTACGAGTTATTAAAGTTAGATAGTATTTTTATAAGTAGATATATCGATATATGCACGTCATAATATAGGTAGGGGGCCATTTTTATTGTATCAACAGATGTACTTTTAACACGACATATCCAAAAGGAATGTTATTTTTCTGTCACGACATTTTTGGAGTTTACCTATTCATACTTGGAAAATTTCTAAATCTACGTAATTTATCTTTCTCATTAAAAACTTCTTGTGATGTTCATTGTTTGGTAGTATTTCATACATTTGAAACCGATTTTTGGTATGACCACGTTTACTATTAAGAATTTTTGCTATTATCAAAATGTGTTTACATAATATACAGAAGGTTCAACAATTCAACGTATACATAAAATAAAACGCATAAACTACACGCACAATGCGTATTTATGTCCGGGGTAAGATGACTGAATTAATTTGCGTTTTTTTTCCTCTGTTCGAATAATATTATTTCGTTTGGTGATACGTATAGTTCTCGACGAGATATTTTATTCTACTGTATTTCTTTCCCATTTGAAATTTTTTGGCATATTTTAATGTTATTTCAACATTTGGTATAAAACAATAAAATTTGAAATGTTTACCGTACATCGGAATGACAGTAGGTACCTAGCGAAAATAAATTATTAATAATAATCAAAATAATTATCCAGTCTTTATTCTTCACTTGAAATATTAAACTATTTCATGAATATGGAAATATTTAAACTATGCTATATAATTTATAATTTGTAACTGGTAACATTATAGTTTACAACTTATAAAGTTATAACTATTATTATGGTTCCGTTCTAATGCTGCATTCTGTCGAAGCCCATATAGTGAATAAACTAAGCTTCTTACATGCGAAGTTTACCATGAAAGTTTTTTTTCAATAAATCTTAATATAATATGGTACCTAATGTATTTTATTTCCGGTCATGAATCTGGCCTTAGGTCTTGCTACATGTGGATTTATTTTGGTGATTTTTTTATTTTGGACAATTGTATGTCCAAATACGGACAGTATTGATATGTTCCAAAATAAATTTCCAGACGACCCTCCTGATGTTTTACATATAACAAACATAGGTACTAACTACTATATGTAATACTTACCGATTGATGTGAAATCGTACCGATATATTTTGATTGATGTTACGTGTCAATTATACTTAAAACCAAGTTCCAGAATTATTGTACATTTATTTTGTTCAAAATCGTTTTGAAAATATTTTAATATGGTTAAGTTCATAAAATATATTTCTTGTCAAATTTTATGTTATGTATACGCTAAATCCGTGATTTTGATTTCAATTATAATTTTTGCCAATTAATATAAATACTTCTAGCCGATTTAAAAAAATTCAAATCACATTTCGAAAAATTCTTTTGAAATAAGCATTCACATTATCTCGGTTAATTATACGTTTTTACCAAAGACATAAGACATAAGACAGCATATACTTGAATTGCGTGATTTTTAAATCATTTAAGAAATAAAGTTTAGTTGCATGTAAAAAACATTTTAAAATTGCCCCATTTAATATAAATCGAGTTCGTGAAAATATCTTACAATACTGCAGGCAACATATTATAACAATGACCGTGAACTTTGCAATAATTGAGGATTCTAAATGTACGGTGTTCGTAGAAAATGTATCGCTGCTGAAATATAATTTTGTCATTTTGTCTTAGACTTCAATTCATGAGGTACGATAAACAAATTTATATTTAATTTTCTACAATCATTATTACTAAATAATATTACATTATTATAGTTTAATTATTAGTTATTATAATTTTTTTTTTTTATATATATAATATTATATCTCTTTGAAAATGTCTGGTGGTCCATCACGTCAGTATTCAATCGACTTATACTATACGTAAAAAAATTATCGCGAGGCTTAGATCAAGTTACAATAAATATAGTAATTTTGGTTCTAAATCTCGTTACATAATGAACAAGTACGTTGAGGTAATAAATAATCATATGTATGCATAAAAGTGACTACGGATCTCAAGATTTTCATATATTATTTCATACCTATAAATGTATGAGTACTTTATCGGAAACACCAAACACTTAAAACGATGTTAAAAATAAAGCCTGAATTACAATGCTAATCGAGATAACTGTACAAATTGTAAAATTGGAAAATCACATAATAATATTATAATTCAAGTTCTAGTATAGGTAATAAACTAAATTAAAAAACTTAATTTGATAAGAACACATATTTAATGTTTATAAATATGTTAATAAGTTATTTTTTACTTGAAGACAAAAATATAAAATGAAACCTGCATAAAGTACTATATACGAAATAAAGCGTATAGCATAAGCAAATTGTTAAGTATTTGTAATTCCGAATAAATATTTAGCTGAATTATTGACCAATAGCCGAAATATAGTAGACGTAGACTAAACTATATGGTCGATTTCAAAATTTATAGTAATGACGTTGATAGGAACTATAAATAAATAAAAATAAGTAACTAAGTAAAACAATTTATTATTATTTGAATTATTCTCAAATTTTCATCACCACAAGGTTTTTTTCTTCTTCAATAATATTAAAAATAAGATTACCTATTATTATTATTATACTATAACTATTCTTTTGGTAGTTAGCCAGTAGATGTGTTACGTTTTTATTGTTATTATAATCTAGACGTTAAATAAAAAGTGTTATACAGGTATTTGAATATCAAATTAATCGAACTTGAGAGTTGAATTAGTGTTTTGTTTTCGTTCACTTAATTTTGAACCTGTTTATTGAAGTATTCAAAAATCCAATATTAACCCAAATTATATTACTAACGGGATTTTATCCACTTAAATCTACTGATTTCTCCCCTTATTGATGTATTACATAACCGCCGTTATACTTCACAATAATTATGTTCTCAGATTTTATAATTTATTATAAATACATGCATTATCACTTTAAATTATATATCAATGAGTTTTGATTCAATGCATTAGCATTTTATTATATTTGAATGTGGTTTTATGTATTGATATTATTATCTCATTATATAATTTGCAGGTATATTACGTTTATTTTAATAAATATTTATTTTATATAGCATATATTATTTTTATGCTATAAGCTTAACTGTCGAGCTATAATAACTTATTGTTGAAAGCCAATGTAATAAAAAAATATAAATTTGCGGGATAAGGGAGAAAAACCGTTTACTTAACTCGACCAGTAACAAAAGTGACTGAAAAGGGAAAGAAAAAAAACATGTATCATATAAGTCGATTGATGTGTGTGTACAAATGTGTACAAATGTTGTTCGAATGTTTACTAACTCCTTATTTACCAGATATATTTCACCATTTGATTTCTGAGTATTACTGAACCTAAAAATGGGATTCAAAGATGAACGTTTCGCATCGATTGAATATGTTAAAGTTTATTGCAATAGCTAATCTTAGAGCTACCCAAATAAAAGGATATCAAGGATGTTTCCAACAGTTATATATTCATTGGAGTAAGTGTGTCTGTGTGTGTGTGTGTGTGTGTGTATATGTGGATTAAAGGACGATATCTTGAAGGAGATCAAGTTAATTTAAGTTTTAAATTGTAAATAAAAATAAAATAAAGTTCTAGAAACTTTTTGATATTTTTACGTAAAATTATATAGTTATAAAATTATAAAAAGTATAGAATTAATTTGTTAAATAAAAACTATTTTGATTAAAATTTTATAAATCAGTAATCGTTAATTTTCCTTGCGTAACTATAAGTACTTTAAATAAAAAACGAAATATTCAGCATCTTAAATCTGCAATAAACCTGATAATTTATAGATATTTAATATAGAGAACTACATCCATTTTCAAGACGCTGTAGCAAATTACGCTAATGTTAATCCTAATAATTTAGGTAAAACGGTTACTTGACAGTCTTTATTTGTATATAGACCACGGTATTTACATGAATTACATATTATGATGCGTTTGTTTATGTGCGTACATAATGGTCACCCAAACTTATTTGTTACATTCACATGAAACTCAATTTGATCTGAAATTTTTGATGAATTGCTGCCAGGAAAAAGCGCAAAAACAAAAAAATTAAAACAAACGAAAAGGTAAAAAGCTATAGAAAGTATTCTATTAAAAACTATGCCCGGGTTAAGACTGTTCCATTCGAAGCCAGATAATTCTGCTATATTTAAGCATTATTTGTTACCTAAATGTGGGTAATTTTCCAGACTAAAAATATTATGAATAAAATAAAGAACTGTAATCTAAAAAAGTTATTATAAAATAAACAAATTTAGAAAAAAAACACACAAAACCAACATCATACTAAGATGTATGTTTGTTTCGAGAAAAAAAGAAAATCTATTTTTAGCAATTGAAATTGAATGAGATATAACTATTTGTAAATGTAGTGATTTACTACCACCCCTCTCCTACAAACAGTTAAGTTTCAGGTACAACGTTTAATATTAAACGAAAAAGACAAAGCCAATTTGTAATACTAAAAACATGTTTAAAACACTCTTCATAATACGTATATTACGAAATGATCCGTGAACTTGTTTGAAAATCCTAATTACCGTATATGTGTTGATACTTTACTCGAGAAAACGATTGTAATAACAAAATGGAAATCTTTTATACTGACACCATATACATTGATTATTATTATTATTACATTTATTGATTATATATACATTGATTATAAATTGATACCATACGATGACCAGGTTATAATAATACAAGTCGTATTAAGATGTTATATTTTAAAATGAAGCAAAGAGATCATGAGCAATATAAAATGAAGGAAAAATAAAATTAAAACCAACATCAGTGTACTAGTTACAGGTATAAGGTATGTATGTATATGTATGATTCGTTTAGGATGCTCACCCCCATTTTTGGTCGTAAAAATGTCAAAATTAGAATTGTTTTTTTTTAATCTTCAAATCACCACAAAGTCTATGTTGTCCACTATTTTTTTTTTTTTTTTGTATACCTCCCTTAGTATGGTATGTGGTGATACAAAATTTGGTTTTTCAAATGAGAATACCATTTTTTCACTGCAGTATACAATTGAGATTATTTTTCTTTGAATTTTGAAGTACCAAAATCAAAATTCGAACGATTATTTTTTGAGTTATTTTAATTGAAGTATTACGGAAATACTCCTATAATACGTTACATTGTTACGCTATTTGCGCTATTTGCTACTAATTTGAGATTGCGAATTGAATATAAGCACTAATTAGTAGTTGTGCGATGATAAGAATTAACATATACGAGTATACGTATACATCAAATCTTATAATGCAATAGATCTGCAGCCGCCTAAGTATTATTAATTATCAATTATCATTGGGCTTTGATTATAAAGTTTTAATTATAATAAATATTTTCTTATCAATGTTACATATGTAAATCTAATTATTTAACGCTTCCACACAGAATTTTAAATTTGAATAATACCGAAAATACTGGTCCGAAATTTGATTACGTTACCCCAAAATTCCAGAAAAATTAACTAAATATTATTTCGCGTGGAAAATATGTAATTCCCATTTGAAAAAAAAACAAATTTTTCATTGACACAGGATATACCTGAAATTTCAGAAAAAAAAATAGTGAAATGTTAATGTTGAAATGAAAATGTTAATTGTCATGGTAACTTAAAAACTAAAAAAAATCCAAATGTTAGCATTTTTACAACCAAAACATTGGGTGAGCTTCCTAAATGAATCACCCTGTATATATATGTTTATGATTTGCCTAGTGTGAGAAAGTATAAAAAAGTACAAATTCAAATAATTATTTTCGACAACACTGCAATTCGAGAAAAAATTATAATTCGAAAAGGAAAGAAAAGGAAAGGTTTGCCAAGTATACAGAAATATTTAAATTTAATAATGATAACATTGACAACGACGTGCAAATTATAGAGATACTACCACCGAAATAGTCAGAGAAATAGTCGGGAATCTGAGGAATATAATGGAATGATAAAATATTAGAGAGGGAGAATATGTTAACGAAGCAGATTTTTCCCCATAAATTCAGTACTCAGGATGGTTGAAATGGCATAAAATTATATGGTTATCGATAATGAAAAACATATGAATATGTAAGTTTAAAAACAAACTTTGAGGAAGTTGAAAAGAAAATACGATAATCTTTTGTAAAAAGTAAAGTATAATCCGTTACAAACTAAAGTAATTTGTTCTTGTTCCGGCTTATCAATATACGTTATAGTATGCAAACGTTGTATTAAAAAGTAGTCATTCTTCTCCTAATCTTCAACTATTTACAAAATAAAAATTATACATTTACTTATAATCTAGAACCCACATAGAAGCGTGACGAGTAACGTCATATGTATTTTTAATAATTTAAATCAAGACCTAATCGAAATTTTATTTAAATTTTGCTTATCGATATCAGTTATTTGTCTGATTTCAATTTTAATATTCATTTTAAGTCACTTTATCTCTCTACCATTTTTACTATTTTATTCTCTAAAATTACACTAATTAAATATCAATAAATCATTAATTATTAATAATAATGTTTACGAAAAGAGAAAATGTGATGTTTAAACAAATAAAAGTATGAAAGTCATGAAAGCTACGGTACACAGTATTATAAACAATAAACTATTAAGTTATAAGTGATAATAATAATTATTAAAATATCTTAAAAATAAAATTTCTATACACGAAATACAATATAGTACCTAAACAACAATTGAAAAACCGTTTTGCTAAGCATTACTCAATAATCCAACTGTGCATGAAAAAATACATTTTATCGAAGCTAAATAATGATTTCCCATCATCAGTAAGCAAATCTAAAAGAAGGAAATAGGTACGAAATTTTAGTTATTATCATTTATTAATTACCTAATGAACAACAGTACATATTATTATGATATTTATAAATAATATAATACTTCATTTTGGTCCGATGCCTAGGGCCAAAATATACAAACAAATAATGGAAATAATTTTAAATTGCGTTATGTACAATGTGTATAATGTACACAAATCGGGATCGGGCTCCAAGGGGAACGGGGGAAGATAAATTAATAATTAACAAGTACCTAACGTATACTATTATGGCATCATTGTATGCCGTACATCATGAAGACGAAAATCAATAATATCATGATAATGACAATTTATTTACAAAATACCTTTTTAATGAATTGTAGGTTCAAAATTTGGCCATATTTCAATTTTAGATTCTGAACGGAGTGAAGAAATCTATTGGTTTTACAATGATGCGTGTTTTTTTTTTTTGTGTCTGAGGACACGATTTTTGGTAGTAAACATGCTTCGATTTTCTTAAACAGCAATTTTTTTGAAAGGAAAGTGACTGTAGATGGTATTTTGTTACGTGAAAAATGTAACTTTTTTAATACTTTTTCAAAGCGTCGAAAAAAACGTTAAAAAAATTACGAAAAAACGGGAAATTATACGAAAATTCATATTTTGACAAAATACATTTTTTTTAAATGCTCTAACTCAAAAATGAAAAATCACAAACACTTGAAATTTTGACCAAATCTTTATATTGGCTTTTTCTATACATGGTTAAGTTTTCAAAGTATTTAGACATATTTTGACTTATTTATAGACAATTTAAATTTTCGATTTTTGTAAGTTTTTTTTGAAGTATTTATAAAATGTAATTGGCTGTCCAAAAACTCTTGAAAATTTAATACTATGTTTATTATAAGTTATACTTATCGTAATAAGAAAATATTGGAGATCGTTTTACTCAAATTTTTATTATAAACCCATAAATTTCAAGTTTGTATAAAATATGTTTAAATCGCGATGGTTTGCAAGTTATTTTGTAGTTGAAAATTCATAAAATTATTTTGTTTATACTAAAGGTTCAAAATTCTAACACTAGATTGTCCATAAGCTAATCTTCAAAAATATATAAAAAAAATTTCTACTGGACTTAAAGGAAAAAATGACTGTTTAAAATTTAAATTTTACGAAATTACATACTATTGCATTATATTTCAATTTAAATATAAAATACTGTATTATTGTATACCCATTTTAGACCAACATTTTATATTTTTTTTTTAATATAGTTTCATTAATAAACATTTACTTAATAGCAATTTGTTTTTTTTTTTTTAATTTCATTTAAGTGAACTTCTTTGCCTTATATATACGTTTCGCATTAGAACGCTTTTAATTGTTCGAAAAAATATTTAGATGAGCGGAATAAGATCGTGAATTCAGTTTTCCATAAAACGATTCTCGACAGTTTGTTGTTCACACTGAAAAATCTGCCCATATCTTTGGTAAAAAATCACCATTTTCAATACAATTATCAAGTACTTAAAAATAAAAATAAATAATAAATGTATCAAGTAACAATTGTACACTGATAACTGCAGATAAGTAATTAATAATTATATTCGTGAACCAATTCGAATAACAGTTGTAGGTATATACAGGAAAGCATTTTTTTTTTCAGCAACCAATTCCTACGCTTTATTTGTACCGGCAGCCACATTCCGTATATAATAATTAGTATCGTTATATTATACGGTACAAACGATGGTAAAATATAACTATTGACCGTACCCGTGACGATGGCATACCTTTCGAAATGTACAGGTACACACCACACGGCAGTCTTGGATTCCGGTGAAAATCACGAAGGTAAAGATTTTTTCGAGCACTGCAGTAACATGCCATAACAACCCACTCGCCCGACGTTCATAGCAACATAATAATATACAGTAAGTTCCACTTATGCGATCACTGGCTTATAGAATCAACCGTTTATCAGAATCAATATTGAAAATCTCAAACAAAATTTCTTATTACTAATGTTAAATTGATATTAGAATAACTGATTACCGGATAACTTACCTAATCACTTTTTTGAACATTCTTATCGTTTTTCTATAATTAAAAATTATATATACATAAATTAATTTAATATGGGTTTTCGTTTCGGGCTACTTATACCATTTACTACTTACTGATTGTTTCAAAAATGTACTTATTTAATTTCAATTTAATTTTAAACATACGTATTTGTCGTATTTAAATATAAAATCATACACAAAATCTAAAAATATATTTATTTTATTTCAATTCCATTATACACATACGTTTATATAAAAATAAAATCATAAAAAAATAAAAATAATTGTTTTACGATATCATCCGATTAATAGAATCAAAATGATCCGAACCTATGTGATCGCATTAAAAGCGGAACTCATCATATTGTTTTGACGACGCGCGTGCACAACTTAACAGCAGTATACGGCGGCGGGTACGGTATAGGCAGGTAT
This sequence comes from Chaitophorus viminalis, assembly GCA_025469195.1. Taxonomy (NCBI): domain Eukaryota; kingdom Metazoa; phylum Arthropoda; class Insecta; order Hemiptera; family Aphididae; genus Chaitophorus; species Chaitophorus viminalis. The sequence goes on from JAIPRK010001072.1 coordinate 89,965, forward strand.
CTCTACGTTACGGCACTGCACGGTGTACGACGAAGGGCTTTGCAGTAACGGTTTTATCGTACGTGTATAACGCGACGCGTGAATTGACGTTAAACACACAATATTGTTATTACCTAATATACACCGGCAATAAACGAGGGAGAGTTACGATCGGCCGGACATCGTGACGAAATTGTCTTTTTATGTGCACATGCGAGAAAAAGGAAAACACGTGTGACAATGACGCATGTGAAACGGCACAAAGACGACGGACTGACCGGATGAGATGGGCGGCAGGGCAGTCCGACCAAAAATCTTATTTTTAATATGGGCACCGATATCAAGTTATTAATGGGTCGCCAACATTATTCGTGCTAATAATTAACCTGTCTGAATAACGTTATATCGATCATGATAGAATAAAAAGTCTTCGATAAAGTGCAAGTGAATTGTAACATTATACAATATTTAATTACATTATTTAATTCCAGAAACATTTCACATTACTATAAGCACAAAACACTCTAAGGCTTTCCCATCCCCCTCCCCATTAATAGAGCACTAGTTTCCTGTAATAATCTACAGAAAAAATGTCGATATTTTTCATTTCCCTCTAAGCGTGATACAAATTAATATATTATATTTTTAAAAATTTTTTTTTCTTCTTTTTAATATACAATACACATAAAACATTTATGTGTTAACAGTTTTATTGTTGTATATTATTCTACAATATTTTGTATTATTGTAAACAGCGTACAAACACTGTATACATTTCTGTACTGAATGCCTCCGAGCGTATATTTCTAAAATAAATAAATAATTATTTGATGATGTAGATAAGTAACATTTTCGAGGTATAATCTAGTTACTTATTTCAAATAGTCTGAATATTGGTGATAACTGACAAGTTTAAAATACTTAAGCTTTAATACTTGTCTGTGTTTGTACGGCGCGGGGGGGGGGTGAATTATTTTGTCTCTGGGCCCGTTGATTTCTCTCCACGATCCTGGCAACGGATAAAGACATCGTATACACGTGGTGAAACGATTACGATCAACACACTCGGTAAAAATACGACAAACGCATAGGCGGCTACGGCTACATTCTACTAGATCCGACAGTCCGACAACAATCGGAAGAAAGATAAAACCGTGCATATCGTCGAGAGTGGCTATATTTATCCGTTACACACGTTTCCGACGAACCTAATTGTCGGATATATCGATCTTAAAACAAAATATGTCCCTATTGGTTTTTCTTCCGTCGTCGGATCGGATCGGAATCGGTTGTATCAATGTACACCTATAAACGGAGGTACCTTCGAATGTAAAATTACTATTAGGGATTGTTTGATACCACCTTGCACTAACTATACATCACACCTCGCTACTATACCTACACGGTGGTCTAAGGACCTATGGTTTAAGCATTGATCATACCAGAACACTATAGTTTCTGTTACCCGGTACTTAATTTGTCAATGATATGTTTATGTATGAATGGAAATTAAGATAATTTATGTAGGTACCATAAAACTGAATTACTTACTAGATGATTTCATGTTTATAGTTTTGGTGGTTCCGGCTAAACAGTTATTTTTTATTTTACCTTTTTTACTCATCTGACCCCCGAGGGGTTGAATTTTGAAAAAAATAATTTTTTAGTACTATCGTCTGTTCCTTTTTTTGTCTGTGTACACGATTTCGACCAAAAGGATTGTTCTGATATACAAAACCTATACAACTTTTTTGATCGAAATTTCATATATTACGACATATAGATATTAGTCATTTGATTGTCAACTCCAAACATTTCACTGAATACTTTATAGCCATCATCATAAAATCAACCCAAAATCAACATAGAGTATTCACTTTGTAACCAACTAGTAAGTGAAAAAAATTAAACGTCCGGCCAGAGCCCAAACAGTCCTTTAAAATTCGATTTTAATAATCCTTTTTTATTGCACATCTAGCGTATTATTGGAACCACTAAGTCAAGTTTCAATTTTGTACGTTGTGTAGTTTTTGAGAAATATTGATCAGTGAGTTGAGTGGTATGACTTTTATACGTGTATGTAATATGATATAGACAATATCATATTAGTGTACGTGTACATATTATTGTTTGCGAGAGTGTGTACGTTTATGGGCGGCAGGGGGCCCGTATAAACTGCATCTACGGATACATTATTTTGACTGATATAAATAAAAAATTATAAATAATATAACAGCAATATCATATAGTAGGGTTGTAGCAGTGACGTCATAAAACAACAAATAAATCATAAATTGCGGTGCGCATTTTGCTGCTGCGGAATTTGAATTAAAATGTTCTACATCGATGTTTTTTCGTTTGAACGACTTTCATGTAATATATCATGTAATACTATAGTGCACTACTATTGCATTCAAAGGAGTAGGTATTGCATAACGAAGCGAATTCTGTTATTGGTGCAAAGTCATCGTTCGTACATCTAAAGGCTTTTATAAAGATTATATAGCGGTATCTTTCGCAGTGTATCACTTCGTTTAAAATATTTCAGCCGAATAGTACACCTTTATAATTTTTCTTCGTATTCGATGATACCCAATACCGAAACGGTGGACTGTTCAGCCCCAACTGTATTTGAATGAAGAAAATACACAGAGTCTGTTGATATTATTAAAACTAACAGTCACAATACGCTATATTAACATGAGATACATTAGCCGCATACTTGTGGTTTGAATTCAATGACCATTGCATCCAAGCTGAAAGTTAACGATGAAAGCCGAAGACTTCAGCCACTAAGACCGCCTTATATAGGAACCATCTATAATATTGAACCCTGCAGTCATTGGGTGCCTACGACATATTTAGAAAAAAATATTATGTATGTTATACGTTGTAAATAATGTTGAACGGTAATATACATCTACATATATATATATATATATATATATATCAAATGAAAATAAAATTTTTGAATAACCCGTGTACTTGGGCTTGAAATAATATCGAAATGACACGTGTTTGCGGAGGAAAACATGTTAATACTTAAGTACACCTATGTGTACCAACGCTACGGTGAAGGGGAAGGGAAGCTGGAGTAGCACATCTTGCTTCATCATTCACTAATCCGCAATGTGTGGATATATGACCTCGCGACCCAGTGCAAAATGTATATGACTCAGTGTATTCAGTAGGTATCATGCCCGCGCGTAAGATTTCATAGTGAGGGGGGGGAGGTTGAGAAAAAAATTTTAAAATAGATACATCAATAATTAGAAAATAGTATTATAATATACAATTTATATTTATTATTAATTTTCATTTTTCATATTCGTAATATATATATATATTCGTTGTGCATGATTATATGTTATGCATTATATTACAAATAAGTAGATTATAAAATATTACATACCTATTATAGTATTATGGTAGATCAAAAATGAAAAACACGATTTTTTCTATCATTGAGGGGGGGAGTATATGGTATTATGGTATATATGGTATATGTTGGTAAGTATATGAAGCCGGGGTATCTACTCGATATCGAGTGCACGTTGAAAATTGTGTGTGAGCACGTGTAAATGTAATAACGTTAAAAACAGTTGGTAATCAGTTAATGCAATCATGTAGTCACGAACCGTGCGCGGCAAATAATTTCAGGTTACCCGTAAAGGCCGGGGTGACTAAATATTCTTCGCCACGCAAACAAAGGGATGCGCACCGTACGCAACGGAGGTCGAGGTTATAATATGACTCGTGCAGTAACGTATTTTCTTACGCACAGGGACGACCGTGTTTTGCGGCCGGACGGCATCGACCCCTGTCCGGAACTCTTGCGTACGAAGAGATATTTTCGGGAGGGCCCGGGTATATCGGCAAAGTACGTAATTTTCCGTCCGTTCTGTATACATCTATACGTGATATATACGTACAGTGTATGAAATGTACTAAGACGGTGTAACGTTATAGAATATTATAAACGCACAAGCACAAATATAATATTGTACGTTTATAAATCATTTTATTATACACAATTCAGCGGCCCGTCGCGATTCGCATAATACGAAAAATGTACACTTTTGTTCGCGTCGCAATTGTTGTCAAGCAAGGACCAGCCACCGTACACGGGTCCTCGTAGTTATTTGCATATTTCATTTGATTGCGTATAATATGCATAGTTATTTGAAATATATTTTAACGTACTAGAACGTATTATTATTATTATTATTATTATTACATTCATTTCACGCATATCAGAACATTCGATGAATTAATTAAAAATCAGGGGGTGAACCATCGACAATTCGTGGAACAATATAATATGATCGCGATGTCGAATACGTCATATCTATACATATAAAAGCTAAATTAGGTATGTCTGTTTGCTCTTCATGCTTTCCAAAAACTTTTCAACCGATTGTCATGTGGTTATTTTTAAATCAAAGAGGAAATAGTGGGATGGAATATACTGCAGCTAGATTACCTATTTTTACTCCGATACATTCAATGGTTAATTATTTATTATAAAAACCAAGTTTTCATTCACATTGATAACAGAGATTTTCACTATGATTATTTTACGTATTACCATGCCTATATAATAACCTACAGTCTAGTACATTATAAAGTTAACCATTCATTTTATTTTATATTAAAAAACTATACCCCGGCCAAGACTGTTGTACGTGAAGTCGAATAATTCAGTCAGTTACATTATTTATATGATATTATATCCACATATTTTCCATGCTGAAACTGTGTGTAATAGTATATGGCCTACGCAAAAATGTGAGTAATAGTTGAGATGAAAATCTCGACATTGCACCAATGAGATATTAATAATAGAGCGAGGTTTTTGAATTGTTTTTTTTTTTTTTTTTTTAATTCTCAGCAGATCTTCGAAAAATTGTAAAACATTATAAAAAAGTTATTAAAAAAATAACGGAAAAATATACTACTCTGATCAGAATCGCTTTTTCGAGAACAATGGTATAAATATTGGCTCTGTGTCAGATTTTTGTAAATATTAAAAAAATTGTTGGGAATTTGGTAAAATGTTCCATGTTCTCATTCGGTGTACCAGAAGCTCATTCAATATTATGGTGAAATCTAATCTCTCGGGGGGTGTAGATACTTTTTACAATATAGGAATATATACGACGGTGTGTTATGTTTTTTCATATTTATCTCCATGATCGAGTGGAATAATTAATATATAACTTGACGATCTACGATGTTATGCAAATATGTAAAATAGGCAGTAGCTTACGATGGCATACACGCATAAGCAGTGAGCACACTTACGCGCACACACACACAAACACACACACATATATATATGCATGCACGCACGCATAAAATGGTGAAAAACACATAAAGTTTATACATTTTTAGAGGGAGACGAGATGTAAATTATTCAAATTTAATCTTCAGAAGCGACAAAGCAACAATCCACAAGCTGTCGTCCAATTACGGCGCTTCTGCTGCAGTCGTTGAATTCCATCTAATATAATGTGCGTTACGTTGCGCCCGTATACGGTTTAATACAATATTATACGCACATAATATAATAATAAAATAATATATAAAACAATAACGTGAGCGCGTGTGCGTGCGTTTGCGTACGAACAAAAAAACAACCACACGTCGGTCCGCACAACCATTGCCATCGGAATTCGGTGGAATAAAGTTTAGCTAATGGAATATATCATCTTAAGTCGTCGTGCGTAGAACCGAGACGACGAAGACGACAACTTGCCTGTGACGGTTACGGTTGGATAATATCTCAAATCCTACACGCGTTCAACACGAGAGAAAGAGAAAGAGAGAGAGAGAGAGAGAGAGAGAGAGAGAAATGATAATATCATCGTCGCCGAGAGATTTCCATATCCTATATATTATACCAACTTGCATTATAATGTAGTTGTGCATGCAGTTACGCTGTGTAACACGGGCGCTTTTCAAATCCATCCGAAACAATAGTCAAACAATATGTAAAAGAACACGGAAATACTTTTCAAACGATATATCCATTTAATATTTATTTTTATTTTTTTCACCCGACCAATACGCCTAAGTGAAAAGTGTAATCGAGTCTTACGTGGCCGCTCGATGTTATTGTTAATACTTAATGCACGGGAATGTCTCGGTGCAGTTGTATACGCTTTTAGCCGCTCTCCGCCTCGCCTCAGTCGACATCGAAACATTTTAACGTGCCTAACACTATTTCGAATTAATAATGCGTCTATATTATATTATAATACGTACAATGACGATCATCGACATTTATAGAAATCTGAGCGATATCATGACATTTCCTATAAAATATATACCTACCAATTATCACTATTTGCGGAAAATCAGTGTCCGAGTAACTTTGCCGTATACATAATATTATATTGATACATACGTAGACATGTGATTGCCGATCGAGTGATAGGAACACATGCCGTGTACACCGACTCAATGGCCGTACACAAGCCGCAAGCCGTATGAAAACATATCACAATAAAATCAATACAGTCCTTGCTCGCATATAGCTCCACTGTACCGTGTACGCATACCAGTATATAATATGCTTATAAGATAACCGAAACTTGTGGTTAACGTATATGATTCATACTTCAATTTGGTAGTTATTTCATACTTTACCGCGGCTCATTTCGTTGAATGTGTCAATTTGAACGGGAATATTATGTCCAACATAATAATACAACAAATCAGATAAGACCGATTTCCTTATTATATCGGTGTCGGCAATATTCATGTACGTACGTTTATTGTGTGATTAATGTATGACAATCGTCGTGCATGTTATTATTAAAAATTAAGATTTGTCATTTAAATTTTAAAGTTCAGTAACAGTTCTACAGTCACACGTGTTCACTGTAAATTGGTTCGTATAGGTCTTCGGTTAATTATTTCAAATAAATATTAATAGACATGGTTTGCAATGAATTCGAATGACTTAGATTTAATGAAAATAAGTTTTATATTAGGGTTAACAATCGTTCATTAAAACCAAATAGTATTGTTTTAAAAAAAAGACAAATATGCAGGTTTCATGATGGACGTAAAAAAAAAAAAAATGGTAATATAAAAATCTGTGTGCAGAAGAAAATTTTTTACTATGCAACTGTAAATTCCACAATATTTTACGTAGCACGCATAAAAAAATAATGTAATTATAACATTAATTTAGCTTCAAACAGATAATTTATTAGTACTATTAATTTTTTATTTTAATGTATTCTTTACTTTCACGGAAATAAAACTAAAATTTTATACAGTGACTAGATAGTTTATGAAATAACTAACTGAAGTTAAATATTCATGTATTATTTCATACTTCGGTAGATAGTATTTTGCGCCAATTTAATTGCTTGTAATTTGCGCTATCAAAAGGTACATTTAAGTGCGTATGTAATTTGCGCCAAAATATAAAATATATAACATGTATTTTGAGCTACACATAGAAATTAATTTTGGTAATTTGCGCCACGACTGAAAACGAAATGAAATATGTAATTTGCGCCACACTTTCAATTTCAATTGTTGGAATTTACCAGCAGATAAATTTACTGATATCGCATAGTATAATAATATGTACCAACGTGTGTCCAATATAATATTGTTGTGTTTTATTGATGATGGAGACACATCATAATCGGAAACCAATTATGTCTAATCTAATGAAAATTATCAATGAATTGTTAATATTGAACCGAATCGAATATTGTCGCGAATCATGATATTTACAATTAGTCCGGTATAAATCCCATATGCGTTCGTTGTAAGTAAATAAAAGTAAAAGTTATTTTATGGAAAATAATACAAATATTGGTGAAATTATTAAAAGTATCAGAGACAAAAATTTATTATTATTTGCAAATTTTACGTATCGAAAAGTTTATGAATCAAAAAATTCTTCAATACGATGGCGTTGTTCTGTCAGAACTTGCACTGCAAAAGTGTATACTTATGTAAAAAATATTGTACAAATAGTTGAAATTGTAAATGAACATAACGGGCATGATCAACCAAGTATAGATAGAAAAATGTATTAAAATGGATGTAAGAGAAAAGCTGTGGAAAATCTGTATACTAAACCAAGTAAGATATTACGAACTGAATTTTCTGAAAATATTTATTTACAAATTATCACTACCGATGATATATCACTAGTTCGACGAAATATTTATAACGCCTGTAGAAAAATGGTGCCACCATTATCAAAAACAATGGAAGAATTTCATAATAGTATAAGTAATTTGGATTTGAAAACCGACCTCAATGAGTAATTTTTATTAATAAATGATCCGAACTGTCATATAATAATATTTTCATGTAATACAATTATATGTTTTATGACTTACCAAAATTTATTTATTTTATATACATGGATTTTTTTGTACTTGTATACATTTATTTATAATTATAATATGACTGATTTTTATATGTTTTATGACTTACCAAAATTTACTTATTTTATATACACGGAGTTCGTTTTACTTGTGGTGCTAATTACAATTTCAATAAGGTGATCTATGGCGCAAATTACAATTTTTGTAGGTAAACGATGGTGCAGATTACATGTTACCTTTTTATTTAGTTTTATTTGGCGCAAATTACCAAAATACAATTTTAGATATGGCGCAAATCACATATATATTTTCTTTTTTGATTGTTTTTGGCGCAAATTACATATGCCTCATACTTTAACATTCGCAGGTAATTCATGAACTACCGGATTGTTTCATAGGGAGTTTACCAATTACGCTTAAAATTACCTTTTCATATATCAATTGCGCTCGAAACATTTTAGGGTCGACAGACCAATTGCGCTCAATACATTTTATATTACCTAAGGAAAACTTAATAACCGATTTTTTTTCGAGTTAAAAGTAAAAGTCATCCAAGTAGGAGAAACGTATAGGCTTTATAC